>JAPTGZ010000027.1:7580599-7594965 GCA_029814645.1 Fowleria isostigma | reverse complement strand
AAACACACCTGGCCCCTCCCCAGGCTGAAGCTGTGAGTGGGGGGGGGGGCTTCTAGTGGGGTAGGGGCAGGTTTTCTGTCAAACTGCTGTGAGTTCAGATGGACAGAAGTGTCCAATGGCAGCAGCAGGTGGGAAGAGGGCAGCTGGTGTGAAACTGGACTCAAAAAACTTCATCATGTCATGGCTGTCTGCAACAAACGAAACAAAAAAAAGAAAGGGGAAAAAAAAAAAGACTTCACAGGAAATAGTCGGCTACTGGCTTCTTGGAGGGGATTCCTCTGGTCTCTTGTGGTGCCGCCTCAAATATGATAAACTCCCGCTGTAGATGCTCATCCAGCTCCAAGATGGCAGCCACGTTTCCACACCTGAGACAACGCGAGACAATCATGGTCACACACCAAAGCCTTTGTATATCCACAAAAACACTCATCAGAGGTATTCAACTTTATCAACTCCAGTAAGGCTCAGTAATTCCACATCCACCAAGTTACCTTTCATTGTACAAGTCTTCATATTATGTGACTTCAGTTGCAGTTTTTTTAATTTCATTTCTTTTAATGACGTGTATTCATGTTCTATCACTCCCCGTGTGCTTGCATGTAATGCAAGGCACAAGGGACTATTGTTTGTTAGACTGACTTATAATGTATGCAAAAAACTTTGGCAAAAAATGTGGCCCAGAATTGGAAATAGACCAAAACATATTGCAAAAATGTACAGCCTGGTCTCAAAAGATGTGCTATTATTGGATTGACTTTCCAATGCATGGATTGTAGTTGCGAAAAAATTGCTAAATTTGTCCATCTGAAGTGACAATCCCCACAGCATTGATCCAAAAATTATGCTGTCAATACAAAAAATGTCCATCTCAACACAAAGATTATCTATGTCGTATGTCATAACGATGTCTCATACGATTTTTGCACATGAACACTATACCAAACCCCATTCACACACAATGGGAACAGAATGGTGACAGCTGATTGGCTGAAATTGTCCCCAAGAGTAGAGAGGGTTGGGCTTTATGTTAGAAAATCTACGAACAACTTTACACAACTCATATTTCTAGGGGTTCAGCAACAATTTATGCATGAAAATGTTGGAAAAACACTTTACTTTCAAACATTATTAAGTTTAATCTAAAAACGTTTCATTTTTGATGTACACACCTCTATGCACACAGAGTGCCAATTTTTTTCTCATTCACTCCAATATTACTCAGACTTTATAGCCAGTCCGTCTTTGGTACTATTTCTTGCTTTTACATCACACTTAGCCACAAGTCCACCAATCCGACAAGAGGCAAACACACAAGTTACATTTTCTTCAAGAAATGTAGGAAAGTCTAGTTTCATTCTACAACTGTCCTTCAGATTTAAAGGACAAACCAATTTCATTGTAATGAGATAACCTGAACCAGCATTAAACGCTGATGTTAACTTTGTAAAGAGGATGAAATATTGCAACTAACACCAATGTGATCAAAATCCCCAGTCATTTTCAGTGGGAACAACAAAAAGTTCACTTTTTCCAACTGCTACTCCTTTGCCATACTTTCACCTACAGATTTCATTTAAATTTTAAAATGCAGGCCTTTATGGCATCTCTCCAGGAATGTGTTTATGTCATGAATAACTTGTACATACAAATACAATGTGGAAAACATAACTTTAAGAAAACTAAATATAGTTCTTTATAACCAGTCCGTCTTTGATACTATTTCTTGCTTTTACATCGCATTTAGCCAGAAGTCCATCAATCTGGTAAGAGGCAAGCACATGGATTACATTTCCTGAAGGAAGTGTAAGAAAGACCAGTTTAATATAAAATAGTATTAAGGGCTGTAATTTAAAATGGCCATATAAACTTGTCTATATCCTAGCTTTGGAACAATGATTGTAATGTGGACTTGTTGAATGCTATGGTGTTTAACTGCCCCTGTCACACACACACACACACACACACACCCTTACCTGTAGCAGTAGTTGGGTGCTGACCACACTGTGAGCACCGTCTCGTTGAAGTGCCATTTGTATCCTTCCATGACCAGCTGGTGAGCTCGGCAGATCATATGGATGTCATTGGCAGCGTTGAACTGGGCCACCACGTCACTGCCAAATAGATAACCAGCACCTCTGGGACTCACCCCCCACCCTGTGGTGTCTAACATCACAACAAGAAAAAAACATCAGACAGGTGGAAATGGGTGCACGGTAACACAAATGTGGACTCTAGAACATCCGGTAATAATGAGAATAACAGGAGTAGAATGTGGACCCAGGAGTGGATCAGTGATGAAACAGTAGGCCCTTTTACGCAGCACTTCTGTCACTGGAATATTTTGCTTTTTTTTCCAGAATCATGTTTGTGTAAATGCAATGGTGGGATCATTTGGTCCACCTTTATTGCGGCTTTGTAACACCTTAGGAGGTAGTAACAGAGCCGTGATAAAGGTGGGATCATGATTCAGGAACGCTGTGTAAAAGGAACACCTCTCGATCCACGACCAACGTGTGACGTTTTGATGACAGCAGACCCTCTGCATGGGAGAGACAGCTGGTACATATGGAGACACTGGCATGATTCCATGGCTATGTGCCATTTTCACCCGTGTGATGGGCATGAATGAAACTGACTCGTGCATCCACTGCATTTCCCATGTCAGGGGATTTTAAAATGCGTCACCACCCCTTTGATTCCAGAATGTAGGTCCCCTGTGTAAAAATGTTGCCCGCCTCTCTGATACCCTTTTGTCTTCACTATGTAAATCTGTCAATGGTTGAAAAAAGGTGGGATCACCATCTCACCTTTTTTCCGCGATCTCTGTGTAAAAGTGGCTTAAAAGGCCAAAAATATTATCTTAACTCAGTTTTATTCATGGACAGTTCTGATCCTTGGTTTTGGCTGAGCAGTATCAAAATGGTTCTAAAATATTGTAATACCTACCCTGTGACCAGATTATATCAATATTACTAAAAATAGTCACATTTTATTATGAATTTTGATTCAGTGAGTCATGTATGGATGTTAATATCCCTGAAATCTTGTCACTCAAAATGAGGAGATGCTGTAGTAATATTCTGATACTGACAGTCATTAAATTCACCTACAGTCACACTACCCCTGAGGACCAATATGAATTAACCTTTTAAATAACTCTACATTTACTAGAGACATTCACATTAATGGTCCTCAAGACCCTGGCCTTTGCTTTCTGGGTAGAGGGAATAATTGTATCAATAACATCAACATTCTTCATCAACCGTTTTTATTTATGTGAATTGGAAACCTTACCCCGATACTTTAATGATTTTAGATACTTTTTACAGGTGCTAAAGTGTATATAAAAAGATTGAAAACTCCTTTCTTTCTCTCTGGGTGTTTGTCACATGCTCATTAGGTGTTCTGACCAGGTTATGTAGTGACCTATTTACAAAAAAAATCACCCGTGTGAGACCATGGTTTATAGGGCTCCCTGGTTTGTTTCATACAACCTCTATTTTCAATCAAAATTATTCCAATGTAACGTATGCAGTGGAAAGAGTTAAAAGTGTGTACCTTCAGGGTCTGACCAGAGGAGGTCACACATGGGCCCATCGTGGGGCACTTCCTGTTTTCTGTCAATGGTGCGGATTTGGTCCAATGTCTGGATGGAAGGAGATAAACCCCCGTGCACACAGAAGATCTGACGGGCACAAAGACAATAAATGTTTAGTCATGTTATATATGGTCTTTAAGTAAAAGAAATCCTTGGTTATTGTCTGACCTTTCCATCGATGATAGCAGACAGAGATAGGTAGTCGAAGATCTCGGTGCAGTATCTCCACACGGTGACCGAGCCGTACTTACGGAGGCATTCATCGTAGAAGCCATACACCTGGGTGATTTGCCGAGACTCGTGGTTTCCCCGGATCAAAGTTATCCTGTCTGGATAACGCACCTGAGGAGCACAGTATGACCGACATCAAATACAGGCATTTCTTCAACTAGGTACACTTTTATGTTCTTTGATCATACTTTTAAAAATACACATCATTTTGTACAAATTCCACTTTCTTTGTCAAACTCAAACTAAAACCACCTTAATTTTTTATTTCTTTAGGACCACCTTTCTATTATGATATTTTCATACTTTTCAACATCCTTAGAAGTGTCAAAATCACAGTTTTCAAATTAAACAATGTAAATAACGATTAAAAATATGATTTACTTTAAAACTATTGATGGATTTGAATTAAGTACCGGTAAAATAAATAAAACCGGTTAAATAATTAAAATACATTATCATGTTTAATGTGAGACAGCCATCAATATAATTTTTTATCCAAAATATATCTGTCGCATAGTTTCACCATCATTTCCACCACAGCACTGTACTGTCCCTTTAAAAAAAACATAGGAGAGTGTATGGATGGTTTCTATGACAACGTTCAGTGACATCAGAACACATGTTGGACATGGAGGAAATTTTCAATTTCATCAACAACTTTTGAAGAAAAATTAAGTTAAATATTGCTTGATCAGTTAATACTGATAATAGCATGTCATTTCCAAACATGTTGTACCTTCATAGATGTTTACATTTTTTTCCTTTTTTAGTTGAATAAGTATTTTGCATGTATGAAATGACATGTATCAATTCAAAGCTAATCAGCTAAGCTAGTCTGTATTTTTCCACAAAATACTGTTGAAATGTCATTTCTACCACATTCCCCTGTGGGGGAAATGACATTTAAGGTCCAGGTGATATGACTGGTGAGAGTAAATTAACAGAATTAACCGTTTGTAATCCGAGTTTGTCCTCTGAAAGATCTTAAAACTAGACAAACTATTTAAACTTATGAGACTGTGTTAGGTGAGTTTTGAATAACTTTTTTTTAATTCAAGTTCACAAGGCTGAAAGTGCACCTAGTTGAAGAAACGCTCATACACAAGTTGTTTAAAAAAACATGCTTCAGGAAACAGGGATTACAATATACAGGTGGACTCTTCCTGGACTTTGAGCCGTATCAGTTCAGATCTGTCCTAGTCTTCATAAAGAATTTGATGGATATTTGGTCTAAACATGCATCAAGAGGAAACAGGTCATGTGTACCTTAAGTGCTAGCAGCAGAAGGAACGTTTCCACACTGTAGAAGCCTCTGTCCACGAAGTCACCCATGAAGAGGTAATTTGTCTCTGGGACATCTCCACCAACCTGCCATGGAGAAAGGAATCAGAACAAGTATTTAAATGTGTTCAACTGCCAAAGCAAGCCATGAATGAATCTGGAAGAAGTAGAAAAAAAAACTCACCCTAAACAGCTCCTTCAAGTCATAGAACTGACCATGTATATCGCCACACACCTACAAAGTACATACAAGACACATTTAACCCATTTAAAATGTAACATGAAACCAAATTCACTCTCATCTCAAGTGGGACTTACTGTGACAGGAGAGTCTACTCTCTGGACATTGCTTTCTTCAACGAGAATCTCTCTGAAAACACATAAAGTAAACATGATTGACTTTGTGTTTGTGCTAAAAAATAATGACGCAGTAACTCCCCCTAGCTGACAGCATTTTCACCACAGAGGCAGGAATGTGTTTTCAATGGAAACAATGTGCAGTCATCTGCTCTGATCACATCTGATAAGCACCAGCTCAAAAATAAAAAACACAAAATCTATGTTCAAGTTGACATTCCGCTATGTGCATAAGAGTGAAGTTACACAGTGAACATTTAAGTCACATGACTCATCAGCTGTTTGCATCGTCCAAGACTTTCTCACCAAATATGAAAACATGTCTGGTACACAAGGTAGTGTGGACTGATGAATCCAAACCCTTTCTTGATCTCTTTAAAGAACACTGCAGCCATTTCAAAAATGTGTATGTGTTCTCTTTCCCTGCCACATCCCATGATGGACTGAGCCAACAGGAGGAGGAGGAGGAGGCGCTGAATATGGACTTGAAGCAAAGACCGGGAGACATGCAACTCACGTTTCTGGTTGTCTGTGGAGAGCGAGTTTCCCCAGATCTCCACTAAGGCTATGAAAGTCTTAATCCCCTTCACCTCCACCTACTTGTGTGAGTGCGGGTTCTCTGCACTGACCTTGAATAAAAACAAATACGAATCACGGCTGCAGGTGGAGGATGACCTAACAGTGCAGCCCCTCTTTGAACACCTCTGCACATCAAAAGTGTGGCCTCATTGTTGCCACTGATCTAGGGATGGAGGACTAAATAAAACGCAAAGTCTGGTTGTCTTTTGAATGCATAACTTGGTCAGGCCATGTTTGGGGTTGATGCAGCAAACTATTTTGTATGTTGTTCAAATCTGAGACATTGTAGTTTACGAGGCTGAAATCGTTAAAATGGCTCAAATCTGTGTTGAAAATCTGTGTGAATCTGGGCAATCTGATAACATAAGAATTCCTTCAATACAGTTAGTTGACTGTCAAATGTTAATTGTACCATAATCAAAACAACATCCGATGATCAGAGAACTGTCTGTGGTGCTGATTTTGTTTGAGACAATGCGCATTTCTTTCAACAGTGCACTTAAGCATGTTTCGTTTTTTAATTGTGGACAGGCTTACTGGTGGTCAGTGATTTTATAAGGCCTAAAGTTGGAAAACATATTTGCTGTTGCTAATTATAGTTTATGAATCCACTTTCAAACAATTGAGAAAATGAAATGTCTTCAAATACAATATTAAAAGATATTTACATTCTAACAGTTGCTATTGAAACTAACTGTCTGTTTGGAACACACAAAGGATGGCATTACTGCAGAGGTATGTGTGGGTTAGGGCAGGCACTATGGGATTTTGGGGGAGTTGGGGGGCTCAGCTGTCCTTACCTACTGTAAGGGGAGGCTCACATTCACCCAATTTAGAAACCACTGCTCTACACCTTCTGTTTATTAACACTATGCACAACATAGCGTACAGCGCCACCTCCTGACAACACCACACAGCCTAGTTTATTCACTCCGAGACCGGATACACAAACGGCCACTTTTAGAACTGAAGAAATTCACTACCACGCGAGAACAAAATATGGATTTTTTTTTAAGGCTTTTGCCAAAAAGCACAATCTACCTTATTGTGAAGTCACATATGAAGAATGAAAAGTGTTCTCTTAAGGTCTGTGTACTATATCAACTATTCATTCATTCATTCATTTTCTGAATTCGCTTTATCCTCACTAGGGTCACGGGGGTCGCGTGGAGCCTATCCCAGCTACTTAAGGATGAAGGCGGGGTACACCCTGGACATTTTGCCAGTTCATCGCAGGACTGACATATAGAGACAAACCACCACTCTCATATTCACATCTATGGACAATTTAGATTAACCAATCAACCTATCAGTGCATGTCTTTGGATGGTGGGAGGAAACCGGAGTACCCAGAGAAAACCCACAGACACGAGGAGAACATGCAAACTCATCACAGTAAGGTCCCACCTTGCCTGGTATTGGAATTGCACAAGTACTAACCACTGCACCACCATGCCACCCTATACAACTAGTAAACAAAACTGAAGATTCATCACAATAATGATACAGGTTTTTCTTTTGGGATTATTTTGTTTACACTGTCAACTAAAACATTTATAGGTTGTGACCATCCATGTAGCCAGGGGAAATCCTGTACAAGGCAGTTGACAAATCTGAGAAAAAGCCTGATGGGAATGGTTTGGAACCATCCACAGCAGACAGGGGTCACCAAATCAACTGATAATGATGTGAATCATACACTAGAACGTCACAGTCATCAGATCAACCCATTTCAACGCCTGTGGGAGATTCAGGACCAATGTGTTAGACAGACTCTCCACCTCCATCATCAAGACACCAAATGAGTCAATCTCTTTTCTTAGACTGGTGTTCATCGCTCCAATAAAATCAATAGCAGCAGTATGCTCAGCACCAACACCTCTATTAACATCAACGCTTGTTGGTTTTTCCCAATCAAAGCTGGGCAACAGAGTCAAAGACACTTTCATTAAAACAATTTCAAATCAATACACATTAAAAATGATCACAATGAATGTCAAATTATTAGTTCTTTATGTGATAGAGGATGATCTGGCTATCAGGATAAATCAAAATAGAGAAAATAAAAACATGACAGAAAAAAATGTGTAAAGGTGGTATTTGTTGTTTTAAACTATTCATAGGAAAACAGAATATTTAAACAGTGAACTTCCAAAACTATTATTACTATGTTTGGTAAATGTTAATGAATGTAGGAATGGAATTAAATAAAATGATGATAAAAATAAACAAGATGGGAAAAGGAAAATACTTCCTGATAAATATAACTGCAATATAAAAAAGTATCAGCTATTTTTTTCACACAGCTCTACTTCCATTTTTCACCTCATTTCCTATCTTTCATTTTAATCAACATTCAATAGGACGCTAAACTTCATCTAAAATCAATAGATATAAATCTTCCTTTTGGCTAAAGTAGTAAATTAAATTCCAAAGAGATTACATCAGATTACATAATTTAATATTACTGGGATGGATTCCTGCTCACTGATTTGCAAACATCACCCAAAGTGAAAACTTAAGGCATGGGACTCAACAGACTGAATCAAATCTACATTACATTTGAAAAGACCTGAGGCTAGTGTTACTGCTCAGCTGGGACTGAAGACTTTGAAGGAAAACGATAGCTCAAAAAACAAACAAAATATTCCTT
The DNA here is from genome assembly GCA_029814645.1 of Fowleria isostigma. Taxonomy (NCBI): domain Eukaryota; kingdom Metazoa; phylum Chordata; class Actinopteri; order Kurtiformes; family Apogonidae; genus Fowleria; species Fowleria isostigma. Next base: position 7,586,266 of record JAPTGZ010000027.1, on the reverse strand, counting down.
AATAGATCTTTACTTTGACATTATGTTCCAATAAACACCGAATTTATTATGCTAGCTATTACTACAGCTACAATGACAAATTGATCTCTTGTCTGTTACTGGATTAATCACCAGCAATTCTGATAAGACAGAGTTATTTTTCATGGGGAAAAAAAGGCTTCATTTGTTGTTTGATGCAACAGTCAACAGATTCACGAGCCATAGCCCTATTTTATGTTCCATAGCAGTTATACAGTTTCTAATAAAGCTGCAGTAGGGGCTGGCCAAGGGAAGGTTAATCAGATCAAAAATACCTTTAAAATCACCTTTTGAAGATGTATTTTCACAAGTACATGACTTATAGTGTTATTTTTTAGAAACATAATTTGAAAATACGTAGATGGGATTATATTCAGCATAAATTTTATTTTTGCATTCTTTGTCCTTCAGTGCAATTCAATGCTTATCTTTGATCCTCTTCTATTGGACCTATATAATGTATAATTTTGATAAGTTTTAAGGTCAATTTAATAACCTTTTTCTGCTCATAACAGTGGTTACAAATATCTAATTACTGAAATATATGTTAAAATGTATTAAATTAGTTTATTAAAGTATTTAACTAGTAGATTTTATATTTATAAATACACATATATATATACATATATATATATATATACACACACACACACACACACACACACACAAGGTAAATACTAATAAATATGCTGAATAAACAATTGAAGCTTTTAAGTATTCTGTTACTATAATAGCTGTGTCCATCTGTTACAAAAACACTTAGCAAACCTCTTGACATTTTATGCCATTGCATACTGAAAAATACATACTGTTACTGTTTTGCAAAATCGACACTCTAGAGGACCAACAGTAAAGATTTAACAGTTTTATGAAAATTGGAGCCACCTTTTTAAGCAGGTTTTATAAAGTGGTCATAAACCGATGTTAAATTTCTGTCCGATACCAGTTTTTTTCTTATTTTCATTTTTAAGCAAGAAAATTAGGTCAAAACATTCTTTCAATTATACATCTAAAAGTGCTCTATATTCCCTGCAAATTGAGGTATCATTCATCTTTCTGCTATAAATAGTTGTGAAAAGGCAAACAAAAATGTAGTAACGCTATCCATCCTTACTGCTTGGCCAGCCCCAGTAGGATTTTCAACACAAACAAATGTGTAAAGGTGAGGACAAGTAATGAGAAAAGGTGATTAATCTGCCATTGCCTTTTAACTGCTAATTGCCAAACTATTGGTATTATATGCACAGGGACTGTTATAAACAGAATGCTGTCAAACCAACACATCAGCATGTATATTATCATCTATATAGATAGCCAAAATTTTACATTTAACAGTACTCTGGATGATTTAATGTTACTCAAACCATAATGTCTGTGATTGTGTTGTTCATATTCAACATTACCTGGCTTTGGCACACAGTGCTTTGACTTCATTTTCCTTAATGAGCTCACAGCGTCTGAGCTGCTCTATCTGTCGGTCCAGGTCACTGATGTCCCCCATTGTCACACACATAGGGAGAGCTGCTCACAAACTAACAGCAATAAGTCCTCCTCTCACACCAGGATACAGGACAGAAACGGGCTCTTTCTTCCAGAGGCACCAGCAGACAGTCACAACACAATCCCTCCCTCGGAACCAGGCACGGCTCTTCAACTCCTGTCTGTCAGGCTCTTGTTGTCAGGATGCTCTGGATGAGAAACTGTGGACGAAATTATACAGGAAGGAATTTCACGAAACTGTGTTGAACACAAAACACTGACAGCCAAATAAATTCTTAACACCAAGTTTGTGTTTGATGTTTGACGCCTGAAATAACGATTATCACAGTTTTGTTAAATGATAATAAAGCTTTCTCTATCGTTTAGAATACTACGATACCAACATTGTGTTTTGTTATGCGGTTTCTACAGCGCACCACACAAATCTGACGTTATTCGTCTAGGAATGCGAGGCCTATGGGCGTAGCTAAATAGTAAGCTAACCTTTAGCACATTAGCTTACATCACAGCTAACGACGTCAGCGAACAACTGATTCTTTGATAACTTAGCCAACCATTTTGTTGAGAAATTTCTGCCGAATGTTAAGCTAATGTCTGCCAAGTAACAACCACCTACCACACATACATACAACGCTAGCAAAACGATTAAATTAATTTATGTGACGAAATGGAGGCTAATAGCCGGCTAACCACCACTGTCGAGGCACCCGGCAGGCTAACTTAGACAGCGGCAACATTAGTTAGCGCTTTTCGGCTAATTTCACAACCCAGCTAGCTTTAGCTAATGCTAAAAGACATATAAATCGATTCGTACACGGCCGTCAAATCGACGAAACATAAATAACATATATTACGTGAATGTGAGCAGGACTTTGAAGAACAAACATCAGTTTGTTTCATTCCGTGGACCGTGCTCTTGCGTTGTTCGCCGGCCGCTCCGCTCTTCTTTCCCCGGTATCGTCTGACTGTGCCGGTTCACTCCTGCCCCGTGCGCCCGTGCTCATCAGCGCCGTCGACCAGACCTGGACTTCCGGTGCAGGGTGCGCGCATCGGCGTCGCTCTGTGCCGGTTTGAGCCGGTGTTTCACTAACAGAGTGAAGTTTGGACCGGACCACCGTTAAACCGACCCACTGGTGTAGTAGTCAGAAGCGGATGGAACGGGTCATATAGTTTATGTCACGGGTCTCAAAGTCATTTAGTCCAATTTGAGCTCAAGTGGGTTGGACCAGTAAAACAATGACAAGATAACCTAGAAATAATGACAACTCTCTTTGTTTTAGCACAAAAAACCTTCATTAAATTATGAAAATATTTACATTTTACGAAAAAGATGAATAACCTAAAAAAAAAAAATGTCATCAGAAAAAAGAGAGGGTCACTTGGAAAAAATGCAATTTTAGCAACATTATACCTCAACTTTTTATTCATACATGTACATTACAATCCTACACAAACATGTGGTAACAGGCAGAATATTGTTAAAATTGCACATTTCAGGTTGTTCATATTTGTTTTAATTTATTTAATTGTATTTTATTGTCAAAGGATAATTTGTAAATGTAAATATTGTCATAGTGTAGTGGAATCACTTACATTTTTTTCTCACATTTCAAGAGGACAATTTGTGGTCATCATTATTTGTGGATTATTATGTTACTTTACTGTAGGTCACACTGGTCTGTTAGTGGAACCTGAACTATGATTTGGACAATCTTGACTGTTAATGTCTTCAGTGTCATTTTTGCACTTTCATCCCTGGAGTGGAACCTTTGGTTGGCTGGATTTGGCCCCTAGGCCGCATGTTTGAGACCCCTAGTTTATATAATAATACTGTGAAGTTTGTCAGTAAAGGCCTTCTCTGTTCTGTATACCTAAAAAAATAATAATAGTATATATTTTCAAAATAAGAGTAAGATAAGATTAATTTATTGTAGGTGTTTTTTTTTATTTTAAAGCTCAATAAACAATTAAAATCTTATAATAACAGAGCTTAATAATAATATTAAAATTTATTGACATAACATTAAAATAGATTTAAATTACTTAATGGACTTTGTCAAAATTGCACCTGTCATATTACATCACAAATATTACAGCACCTGTCATATATAAATGCCTTGTCATTAAGACATGTATGTTTCCTTTGCTTATATGTAACAAACTATGTAATTTAACAGGTTTATTTTGATAAAAACAAATATTATAAGTATCAGGCCCTGGTTAGAAAAACTAATGCATTAATAGTGCCCATTCCATAGGTACTAATGCACCATAATATACAGGCTTTGAACTGGCTGCTGATAAACTGGGTGGTCCCTGCTTCCAAAAATGATTTTCATATTTCATTTCATCTAACCATTGAAAAATTTCCACCTTTCCATTTTAAATAGGTTTTAGTCCCATAAGAGGATGTCATCTCTGGATCATGTTCTTATGTGACATCTTCTTTGCAGCTTTGAAGCTTTGACTGATATATATGGATAGAACACTGAACTATATTTCTGAAGTGATCCTGAGCCAATACAATGATTTTCATCACACAATTATGTCTGGTTTTAATGCAGTGCTGCCTGAAGACCCAAAGATCACAAATATCTAATGCATCTTTTTCCCTTGTAGGTGATGATAGATCATCTACAGAAATCTAGGGTTTTTTTTGGCATTTTTTAGTGAGGAACAAATTGTGGACATTATTCCAGTTTGTAGACAGTTTTTTTGTTTTTTTTTCAGAATGGTGAACTTCATCCTATTCTTTATTCCTCAAAGGCTCGGCTTCTCTGAGACATTTTTTAAATATCCATTCATGTCATTGACTGTTCACATTAATTTAATTAGTTGTGAAGTTCCTCTAGTTTCTTTTAATACCATCTACTGTTTCCAGCTTTTCATTGTCCATGTCCCAGTCTTCCAGATTCACATCACATTAAAGTTTTTGTTGTTTTTTTTGTTTGTTTGTTTTTGGTTTTTTTACCAAATGTGTGACGTTTTCTATTAGGTGGTGGGCCAAGTCAGTCTATCTATTCCATTCATAAGCTGATCGATACCTCTTCACTGAGAAGGTGATTTTCTAAAAACAAATTGCTAAAATAAATTTAATAACTTTAGTGGTTGTTTCCCAGCATAATAATTTATGAGCAGATTATAAAAGTCTGGCATGATAAGATCAAATTAGAATTTATGTTGTTACTCGTGTAATTGTTTTGGCCAATTGTGTTGTTCATTGTACAAGCGTCATCCCAGAGCTGGTCAGAGATGATACATGGTATCATCTCATACTCTTAAACCAGTGTTTCTTAACCCTAGTCCTCGAGGTCCAGTGTCCTGCATGTTTTAGATATTACCTTCAATATTATATTATTAATATTATATTATACAATATTTACTAACCTTCACTGTGTTGGGGTGTCTGTTCTGTTTTTTTTTACTGCCATATGGGCCTTATTGAGGAATATCATGTAGCACTTCTGATGGAAGCCTTTATTGGCTGGCACTTGTGCATTTCCAGAATCCAAATTAAATGCTGCCATGGTATTTTCAGCAATCTGACTCTGCTTGGTTTCAAGGCCTATCCAGGAATGTGCACACTGCACAAACATTACTCAGCTGTTTCAGAACAGGGGTTTTTCTCATCTGTGATTAGATGTGTACAGCACTTGATTTCAATAACACTAGTGTAGCAGGGTTGGTTATGGTTCCCTGAATTTACTTGATTTTCTATTGTGCTAGCTGGAGCTGCTCCCAGCCTGAGTTGTTAGATTGTGTGGTAGTGGGTGCAACAGGGGCTTGTTCTCATGTGTGGGGTCCTTTAATTGTATGTAAATTTTCCATGATGGAGAGACAGAGGTATGTGGTGTTCCCCTTGTGTGTAATTGTCAATTGTATTTTGAAACGTTTTTTAATGCCTGTTTTTTCCATGTTGTGTCATGAGTATTGCATTATAATTATTTTGATGGCTTGAGTTTTTGTAAGTGCTGATGCATGTATTACCTTGCCATTTTCTATTGTCTCTGAGAATTTTTTTTTTTTTTACAATATTAATTAAAAAAAATAGCTAAATTGTCAGCTGTGTTGATGAAAACTTGCATATTGAGTGAACGTTATGAGTGCTTTCATTAAGTGTGTTGTGTAGGTTACAATGCATTGATTGAG
>JAPTGZ010000027.1:7538298-7550239 GCA_029814645.1 Fowleria isostigma | reverse complement strand
TGAAATGTCCTGAGATCACTGTGTAATGACTAATGCAGGACAGTAGGGCAGGGAAATGGACGTCAGGTGGCTCCTTTACTTCCTGTCTTTCATTATTGAACGCACTGATTAATCTAGGTGTACCTAATTAATCAGTAGTCACAACAAGAAGTAGCAGACACACCTGGATTAATCAGTGTGTCCAATACTGAAAGACAGGAAATAGAGCCACCTGAAGCTGAGGAAGTAGTGAGGTTGTGCATAAAGTCCTTACTTTGAATTAACAGCATGACTGAGCTGTGGTTTACTGAAAATTGTGGTAAAAAAATGTAAATCATCCATAACAGACAGGGAAAAAAAATTGTTTACATTTTTTGACCAAATTTGCAGGCCTACAACAATTCAGTTAATTGGATTAGTTATTTAACTAATCACTAAAGGATTTAAGAGTATTTTATTGTTGTGAAGTTAAGTGATCAACTAATTTGATCATTATTCTGATAAACCTTCCACGTCAGTTTGTTACAGTGTCAGTTTAGGTGTGTGCGTGTGTGTGTGTGTGTGTGTGTGTGTGTGTGTGTGTGTGTGTGTACTGACTTGGACAGTCCGCCACCTCCTTGAACGCCTTCTTCTTACAACAGCCTCGACACAGGTTGAACACACACTTATTTCCCTACAGACAAGGAAAAAGTACTTGATCTGAATCCAACACATATTCAGGCTCACATGCGTCATTACACACATTTAAGAAACATCTACAACTGTTTAAAGAAAGTTCCTCATTGTGTCTTTTCATCTGAATCATTTTAAATGTAGTCTGTCCATTTTCAGAGAAACTCCAATATAACTGCGTGACTTACTTTGTGTTTTGTTCTTTGCTTTTCACTTACTTTTTACTGTATTTATTGACATTATGTATTATACACACTTACATTTTTACATTTCTTATTTTGGGTCCTTATAATCTGTTTTGTTTAATAGTATTTGTTGTCTTGATTGGGTACATTTGCGTTCTGTAGGTTGTGTTAAAGTTAGTTTTGGTATACTAATGCATGTTTACAACCAATTTCACTGATAAAATTGCAACAATACAAGTTTAAGTGGTGAAACTGGGAGTAAATAAGTTTACTTCTTCTCTTCGGGCTACTAGGAGTGTATATATTAGTGAATTATTGTATGTGTTTATGTATATTGAGTACACAGAATGCTATGATATTATCTCATCTTGGTGTCTATAATCTGTTGCATTTTATTAGTATTTTTCTCTTTATTAGGCACATTTGTGTTTTATATGCTGTATTCAAGTTAGCTTGGTGTACTAATGCATGTTTACAACAAGTTTTCCCTATGTATATTTGTGTACACATTATGAAATGTATAAAATAATGAATGTTATTTCTGTTATTGTGAATTGAAGCAGTATTGCAATTGAAGTGCACAAGCTCAAAATAACCAAACAAACTAATAGGGTTATAAACTTGAGGATTGTTTTCACTTGGATGGAAATCTACAGTCGGTGACAGAAATCTGAACCTGTGGATGTCACCAAACACTGAGTTTACTCCTGGAGATCCTTTACCAGGCCTCAACTACAGATGCCTTCAATGGCAGTTTAGTCTCAGTTTAGTCACTGTCTTCGTCACTGAAGATTATTCCATTTCTACACCTTCTAAAGCTCTGGGGTTAATTTTTCCCATATATTTAGGGTCATTATCCATCCTATTTTGCAGGATTTAACAGTACTGATACTTTAGGACTCATCCTGTTATTTCATCACATCAATAAATGCCAGTCATATTTTTTTTCTGGTGAACAGCTACAAAATGCAAATTCAACATCTGAAATCAACTCCTGACCTTTTTTCCTGCTTCATTTTATATAGAAAAATCTGAAACAGAACACAAAGGACGTGGACATGAAGCTGATGGTCAGTCAGCGTCCAGTTACTTTAAGCCTCTGAAAATGGATGGACTGTGTTTCTAAAGAGTTAATGAAAAATGTTAAGCTCCTTGAATTAAAGCTGAAAGACCACATTCATTCAGATATTGATTGTTTTATCTTAGATCCACTGAACAGAGAACTGGGCAAAAACTGGGCCACTTTCCAAATATATAGACTTGACTGTATTTTAATGTTCTCCTGTACGTTTTGTCATTGGTCAAATAATTCTGGACTGGGTCCAGCGACTGCTTACCTTGGGGTTCCCACACTGATCACATTTGATGTATTTGGCTGCAGAAAAACAAACACATGGTCACAAACGGACTGTTTGAGGCTCAGGGGTTTGTGATGGTCAAAGAATGAAGTTTTACTCACGTTTCTGCTCAGGACAGAAGTTCTTGTTGGGGTTTCGAGATCTCTTTTTCTGCTTGTTTTTAGAGAGTGTGTCGGCTGTTTGGTCCGAGTCCTCCAGCGCCCTCTTCTGACAGACCGTCTTCTTCACCTCTGAGGCCTGACCGTTACCGTTGGCAACAGCATCCTTTGGCCTGTGAGGTGGAGATGGACAAGTAAACTTCACTAATGGTGACTTTATTCCAAACTGTGACAGAACACAAGTGAAATGGTGGGGGACTGACGCTGGTCTGACGTAGGGTTGGCAGATCCAGTGGGGGAGGGGCAGCCCACTCTCCTTCTCCTCTACACCTTTTCCTTTGGCAATCTCCTCCTGTGACCACAAAAACATACAGCAGCACATCAGCTACACCCATGCATTCCATATGGACTATACACACACACACCTAATAAGCCAACATTGTGATTACCCAAACACTACTTTTGTTTGAAAAGCCAATCTGCAGCTCCTAGATCCAGAGCAGTTTGTCGTACTGTTCCCTCCACTATTTTACTCTGCTGTGTTTCATGCTGATGTTCATGTTACCTGACAGCGCAGCCTCAGCTGTTTACTGACGTCAGCCAAACCCTCTAAAGTCTTGACCTTGGCTAAGTCCTCCCTCAGGTCCTGGTGGATCTGGAGCCTACAAACACAACGACACAATGAAAGACATCAGCAGCTCAACAGAAACTAACCCAAAACATTTGGACTTCAGTTCTACCAATGCTCCTGACCTGGTTTTCCCTGAAACAGCTCAGTTTAAACCTCTTTATCTGCGCTTCAAGTCTCTTCTTTGTAATGTTTGTTCATTGGTCTGCTTTGCTCCACAATGATCTTCTGTGCATGAGGACTTACGTGTGATGCCAGAGCTTGAACAGGTGGGCGCGTACGAACGACAGGGTACAAGGGGGGTGCTGCTTCACCACCTCCAGATACTCCTCTGCCATCTCCCACACCGGGGGGCTACGACCCTCGAACAGAGCAGGATTATGAAGGTTCCCCTCTGAAACCAACAGCAAAATACACACATGATGCACATCCGATTCATTACTGTCACCGTTTAATCAAGCCGCTAATGAAACGTGACCTCATGTGTTTGAATCAGAGGACTTCCTGACCTGCACTCATGACCCCCTGGACCCCCGTCTCCTGAATGCAGCGCTCCACATCACTCAGATGCTGAATGTTTCCATTGGCAAAGACTGGAATCCCAACGGCCTTCCTGAAGCAAAAAGACGACAAAGGCTCACAGATGTCTTTGACAGTGAATTCAGTCTTATCGAGATTAACAGACCAATACTTGTTTTGGTTTGTAAATGTTAGGCTTATTTTTGAATAGTGCTGACCTGTAGATAAGGATTTGGTTCATTTTAGAGGACCTGTGGGTTGGGTTTAATAACTGTACATTTTAATGTAGAGTGGGCCATTAGAATCAGAATCAGAATACCCTTTATTGTCATTGCACATATTTCAGAGCAACAAAATCGGAGCAGTATGTCACCGAGAACAGATATTCACAAACATGGGGGAAGACAAGATGACACATTGCCGGAGTAAGAGATAGGACACAATAGGAAGATTATCAGTAGGTTATGTCATAAAAGTCATTATCAGTAAAAATCACAATAAACATCAGTGTAAAGGCTAATAATAATAATGGATTAGATTTATATAGCGTTTTTCTATTAAGGCATACTCAAAGTGTGTACAATGGACCCATTATTTATTCACTCACACTTTCATACTTTTGATGGTGATAAACTACACTTGTAGCCACAGCTGCCCTGGGGCACATTGACACTGAATGAGAAACCCAAATCCTTATTTGTGAGTTTGTGGATCTGCAAAAGATTTAACAAGATGAAAACTACTGTGCATAAATACACAAAAAGATGAAAAGATGTACAGAACTAAATGACGTAAAAGACTAACAGATGAAGATGATGCAGAAGACAAACCCAGTGTAAAAGAGAGTGATGTAACAGTTGGTCATTTATTTTTATTTTTGGTCTATTGTGAAAAGGACCATAAATTAACATGTTGAATAAAAATAAGTAAAAGTGAATGTGAGCAGTTATTGGGCATGTGTTTATCATTCACACATATGCATTGTGACTTACAGATTACAGTGGATCTATAAATACACAAAACATTTAATAACAGGTAGAATATTGTTAAAATTACACTAACTTCTCTGAAGACATTTCAGGGTGTTCATATTTGTTCATGTTATTTATGTTTTTTTTTTTTTTTATAAAATGATAATTTGTTTTAGGAAAATTACATGAAAATTTTTACTTTACAACTAGAAAAATTTGGCCTTGTGAGTTGGTTGTTATGATAATATTTTACTGATATGACTTGAGATTGAATTGGTCTGAATGTAGAACGTGAATTAAAATGATTGTTAATATCTTCGGTGTAATTTTTGCATTTCACAGGCTGGATTGGACTCTTTGGTGGGCCGCATTTGGCCCCTAGGCCACATGTTTGAGACCTCTAGCCTAAACCTTTTGCACACTTTTACATATTTCCATCAAAACCATTAACATGATAAAAAAAAAACCAAAAACCTATGAGAATAATGACAATGGATTTATGATCCTGTTCTGTTTTAATGTGATCTATTTAAAGTCTGGGTCACCACTGGACTTCAAGCCCTGATTGTCAGGATGCCCCCAAGTCACAAATGTCCTTTATATCGTAGTCATGGCATTGGTATTTTATTTATTTTTGAGTGAGACAGGGCTGACCTTAGTTTGTGTTTGGTAATTTCTAGTTGTGTCATAAAAATTGAAGTTACCATGTCAAAATGGTGGAAGTGTTTGTGCTCGTGGTCATACAGTCGCGGAAAAAAATATTAGACTATGTTTTCTTCAATTTCTTGTTCATTTTAATACCTGGTCCAACTAACGGTACATTTGTTTGGACAAATATAATAGCAACAACAAAAAGTAGCTCATGACAGTTTAATTTCAGAGCTCATATCTATCCATTTTCCATGATTTTATTGATAATAACCAAAATCACATCAGTTCTTACATCAATATCTTTGACAATGTACTGATAAAAACAGTTTTAGGTATTCCATGTTTTCTTTTCTGTTTTAGTCACATGATACACACAGGAGTTGGTACGTGATTGATAGTGCCTGGCATAGTGGCAGCCCACTGGTGTATGAGTGGGTGAATGTGAAACTAGTATGGTAAAGCGCTTTGAGTACCATTAATGTGTAGAAAAGCACTATATAAGTACAGACCGTTTACCATTTACCATATCAATTGTTATTAATGACTTTTGATGGTCTAATAATTTTTCCCTGACTGTATAAGGGTAAATAGTCCTGGCGTGTCCTGGTTTCTCACCGGACGGCCTTTATGTGCTCCCAGCTGGCAATCCCGGTCATGGCTCCTTTCTGATCTTTAGTTCTGCCATGCACCGTCAGCAGCTGGAAACAAAAGGCCAGTTCAGGTTTTACAGGCTTTAACCCACACATCCTAAGACGGTTAAACACCACTGGGATGATGCACGTACCTGACATCCAGCCTTCTCCAGCATCTGGGCGTAGTGGACTGTCTTCTCGATTTCTTTGAACACACGGATCTTACATGTGATCGGCACGGACAGCTTCTCATTGGCTAATCTGACTGAATAATATTAGAGAGACAGAAAGGAGAGTTTCTGAAATAACATCCGACTTGTGTCAAATTAGAATTGATTGAACATCTGTAGATTTATACTCACTCATTTTTTCTAACAGCTCCCACTCATCTTGTAGGAAGACTCCGTAGTGCCCTAAAGAGCAGTATCCACATGTTGAATATGGTCTGATTTTACTGATACAACCACAAGGAGGCGCCAAAGCCAACAGTGTGAGGAGGTTTGTGTGTACCTCTCTTGGCGATCATCTGAGGACAGCCTAGGTTGAGGTCGATGGCGTCGCAGTAGTCCTGGGCTAACAGGGCGGCTTGGACAAACACCTCCGGGTCATTGGCACAAAACTACACAAAAACACACACACACACACACACACACACACACACAATGGTCTCATGTCAGTTCCACAATAGAGACCGAGGAGCAGTCTACTGTGTGCCAATGGAGAGACCAGCAACAACACAAAAAACAAAAAAAGACACCAATAAACACCTTTAACAGTGTCACTTTACTTAAATAGGATATGGAGGAAAGTGTAAATTTATGACCAGTTTATTTATGACAAATCTGAGTTGAAATATTAATCTGTAACTTTAAAAAAATTTGAAATTTCTTGTAATTGACAGGGGTATGAATAATTTTGGGTTTAAGCATAACTGAAAGTAAGTCATTAATCTGACAGGGGCAGTTTTTGTACCTGCTTTATGAGTGTCCAAAACTGGTAAAGCAAGTAAACAAACTGAGCATCACACGTTTCGACGGTCATTTCACTCTTTATATATCTGAACGTGGAAACAGGCAAGCGCCAAGTTTTTGGGGTGCACACAGCGTTTATACATGAGGCCCATTCAGGTCATTCAGGTTCATCTGACCTCAGTTTACGGTCACATAACAATACTGAACCTAAACCTGACCAACCTCAGATCAGGCTTGGACTGTAGGTATATGGGTAATCACTCCATCCTCCTCTCTTCTCACCCTGATGCACCCATCACTCTAGAACAGGGTCGATCTGTATGGCGTCATATTAGATTGTTTAATAAGGAGAGCACAGATACAGGAATCAAGAGCGCAAAACACCAAAACAGAGGTGGAAATAATCTTGTAGTGGGCAAATAGTTAACATGAGGGCCGAAAACGATAATGGAGCACAAATTCAATCTTTTCATCGTGAATCCAACCGCTCACTTCAGTAACTACCGCTCTCTGTTCAACCTTTCCTCGTTCTCAATGTCATTTTTCCAATCAGATAAACGTCTCCAATTTAAGGCTTAACAAGATGATCGTGGATACCTGGAAGCAGGGGAAGAGGAGTCTATTAAGAGGAAGGAAGAAAGGAAGGGAAGAAAAAAAAAAAGGAGAGAGAAGGGGATAAAAAAGAGGAAAACAAATGAGTAGATTTTTAATGACCTTTTCCTCCTTTCTTGATCATTTTGAAAATTTCAGAGCATTTAAAAATAGTTAAAAAAAAACAAAAAACAACCCTGATTCTCCCATTCATTTGTTTGTGGAGAATGATGAATGATGAATATTCTGCCACAAATTGTTACCAGAAATGTAAGATTTTATCATGTTATTTTGGCATTATTTCTACAGAATATCGGTTGTTTAATCCTTTTCTTAAAACCATCTCAACACTACAGGTAACCCATGTGAATGAAATAGCAAAACAGTAGAACAAATTTTTGACCAAGTTTATTAAATTTACAACTAAAGAAAAGTGGATTATACCACTAAACAATAATCACAATAATAAGGTGTTTTTTTGGGGGGGTTATGCACTTATTGCACTTTTTAAATTAAACGAGGCAGCGTTGTTGATGCTCCAACATAATTTTGCTCTCTTCTGTGACAATAACAATAAAATCTTGAATGAATGAATGAATGAATTTGAATGAAACACTCCCATAAACACATAGAAAATGTCAATGTCTCTGGCTCTTGCAGGAGAGGATATGAAGGAGTCAGCGCTTCTAGCAGGTATCTGTGATCGTCTTCTTAAGCCTTAAATTGGTGTCTGATTGGAAAAAATACATTGACAGCAAGATAAAGTTGAACAGTGAGAGGTAGTTACTGAAGTGAGCGATCAAATTCACAATGACAGCATAAAGTTTGTGCTCGATTATAGTTTTTAGCACTCATGTTAACTATTTGCCCACTACCACATCATTTCCACCTCTTTGTTTTGGCGTTTTGCGTTCTCGATTCCTGTATCCGCGCTCTCTTTATTAAAGAATCCAATATGACACCATAAATATGGACTCATCAGACCACATGACATTGATCGATGTAAATACAATCCAATCTTTATGCTCTCTATCAATGTTGGATGTTTCACAAATGAGAAGATACTACATCAGTTAAAGTAGGGGTCTCAAACATGTGGCCCGGGGGCTAAAACCAGTCTGCCACAGGGTCCAATCCCCCACAGGATGAATTAGTGAAATACAAAACTTACACTGAAGACATAAACAATCAAGGATGTTAAAATAATTTTAGATCAATTTGATCTAAAGTGGGTCAGACCAGTAAAATACTATCAAAATAAACTATAATTAATGAAACCAGCATTTTTTTCACTTTGTTTTAGTGTAAAAAAAGTAAAATTACACCAAAAAGTTTATATTTCCAGACTAGCCTTTTCCAAAAAAACAGTAGATTAAGTACAGTTTTATCAGTATTCTGCCCTTTATTAAATATTTTATGTACTTTTTAGACCCACTGTGATGTGTACGTTGTAATGAACATGTGAAAATGAGAACCTGAGGTAAAATAATGGCATAAAGTGTTAAAATTGCACTTTTTTTTCTGAATAAATTTTATTTTGTTCATGTTTTTCACTTTTTTTCATAAATGTTAAAATTTTGATAATATATTTTTATTTTTTTCACTCTAAAACATTGAAGTTAGACATACTAGTTTTGGAATTGAAATTATTTATATATTATATGATGTTATTATTTTAATAATCCAGCCAACTTCAGGTCATATTGGGGCTGTATGTGGCCCCTGAACTAACATGAATTTGACACCCCTGAGCTAAAGGGTTGGAGAACAAAAACATATGAATCACTTCAGTCATTATTTAACAGAAGATCTGAATTATTGACTTAGTTAAATTCAGGTGTGGACTTTTTTGGCCAGTAGTGTATACACCTGTTGTCTGGACTAAACGTTGCCATGGAAACAGTAACAGACCTGTGTGATGAGAGGCCGGTCCTCCTCACAGACTTCATTATACAGGTTCTCCCTCCTGTAGTTGGAGTCACGGACAAACACCTGAGCATGAAACATGGGGGTATAGCAGAGCTGGGCGCCATGGCGACGGCTCAGCAGGCGCCACGCCAGCTCGCTCTGGTCCACCATGGGCGCCACCACGAAACGCGCTTCCTTCAAGGTCTGCCTCCAGAACTCGAAGCCCTGGAGCTTGGACATGGTGGAGGATGTCACCAAACCCGGAAGGACGTCACCAAACCTGGACAGATGTCACCATGGAGAGTCAGACAAAGGTGACAAAAGTAATCATATTCTGTACTTAAGTAGAAGTACAGCTACTTGTGTGGAAAAATACTCTTAAGAAAGCAGAAGTACTGATTCAACTCCATAGGTAAAAAAGTACAACTTCTCAATTGTAATAAAGTACAGTTGCAGAAAAAAATATTACTCCACCCTATGTTTTCTTCAATTTCTTGTTCATTTTTATGTCTGGTACAACTAAAGGTACATTTATTTGGACAAATATAATGATAACAACAAAAATATCTCCTATTAGTTTAATTTCAGAGCTGATATCTATCCATTTTCAATGGTTTTTTTGACAATAACATGAGTTCTTACATCAACTATGGCATTGTACTGACAAAAACAATGCTTTTAGACATTCCATGTTTTCTTTTCTGTCTGTTTTAGTCACATGATACACTCAAGAGTTAGTACTGGATTGCATAACCATTGTTTTTGATAACTTCTGATGGTCTAATAATTTTTTGGGCAACTGTAAAAGTGCATTTTTTGCCATGAATGAAACAATACTTATTTAAACTGGCAAAATCATAAAGTTTCCCTTTTCTAATTCCACAGTGACTGGTACTACTGATCCTATGCTCTCGTCTCTCACCCACACTAATTTTTGCTCTCTGAAGCAATGTATTTTACGTACTGTCATGTCCGCTAAGTTTGAAAAAGTATTGAGCCTATTCTGAGAATGTAAGGAATATAAAGTACAGACAAATATGCAAAAATGTAGGGAGTGAAAGTAAAAAGTTGCCAGAGAAAGAAATACTCAAGTAAAGTACAGAATCCTGTAAAATTTACTTAAGTACAGTAACATAGTACTTATACTTTGTTACTCCCCACCTCTGGAGTCAGACCATTGTCTAGCGTCAGAACATCCCATAGATTCTCAGAGACCACATAAGAATCAGACCAGTGTTTTGTCCATCACATCCCAAAGACTGTGAATGAGGTTCAGGTCTGGACTCTATGGTGTCCAATCCATGAGTGTAAATGATGTCTCATACTCTTGAACTACTCTTTAACACTTTTATCCTGATTAATCTTGATGAATTCCAATATTTATGCCCTAAAACTGATCAAACTGATGGTTGATTGAAAAATGAGAAACTAACTCACTCCATCTTTTAAAAAGTTTAGGATCTGAAACACATTAATCCCTGCAGTAATTATCCAATAGACGGATCGGAACTATTTAACTGTAAAATCCAGGTGGGAACATTATTTAAGATACAATATTAGTCCCACTAGGAGAAATTCCAGATTTCCAGCAGCAAGAGTGGAGCACAAATAGAACACACGAGAGCAAAATCAAAAAATAAGACAAATCAAACAAGCTAAAAATACTATGTACAGCTGTGTAGATGCTGATCATGGCCACAGGGTGGAAAGGGGAGTAAAAATAAAGATACTCATATGTACACCTATACACACATATCTACACATATAATTATATATGTAGTCAGATTAACATATAAGTACAATCAATTGCATTAAATTATTTATATTATTTATAGCGGCTTCTGCCCATGCTGTGTATGATAATATGCTTTGTGTCAGTGATACCCTTGCATTGTGTGTGTTCATGTATCTATAGATGTACCAGGTCAATATCAAATACAGTCTATCTTGGCTGTATTGTTGGCATATAAGATCAATGTCCCAGCTGTGAACAAGTGGACATGATGGTTTTCAATTACTAACAAGAGGGGAACAGTTTGAAAGTCACTTTTCAACAGATCTTTTGTCCAGCTGTTTTCATCTGTAACCACACACGTGGGCTACTTTAAGTAACATACAACTATCACTATTACACACTTACAAGTATTTTTACCTTCAAGCTTAACTGTTTCAGCAGACTCAGACTAAAGCAGGGGAAGGACATGACTAGGTTCTAAAAAGTTTCCGTGTCTGACGTACCTTCAAGCCTTTTCACGTTCTAGACATTCACCACTGACTCAATGTGTTAGCCACTGTAAGCTAACTACTGTAAGCTAACCGCAGTCAGTTGACATGTAGCACATGATTTACTCCTGTACCTCACAACTACAGCGACTTTAGCCTTAAACGGACTACGGTTATTGTTCTCTGACTAAACTATGAACGGGTACAGTCACAGGCAACAATAGACATGATTACCATGAACGAGAATTTATTGTTTCACCTGAAATATTGAAAGATTTGTAGATCACTCCTGGCGCAGCACTTTCCAACTGGAGTGTAACAGTGAAATGTGTCCGGTGAGAAATACCAGATGTCGTCTTTGGGTCCATTTTGGTGTCACAGCGCCCTCTAACGCTGTGGGAACAATATTTGTATTAAATGGATTTAAATCAGGAGTCGGTGTCAAACTCATTTTAGTTCAGGGTCCGCATTCAGCCAAATTTGACCTGAAGCGGGCCGAACCAAAAAAACAAAACAAAAACAAAAAACCCAACATAATAATATATAAATAATGAC
>JAPTGZ010000027.1:7470049-7483772 GCA_029814645.1 Fowleria isostigma | reverse complement strand
GCCAAAAAATGTGTCCTACATGGTTGACGGAAGGACAATATTGATACACACCGTTACGATCTATTTATAATTAGTGTGTCGGGCCGACACGCAAGTTTGCGCTAGCGAGAACCGTGAACCCTATTTCTGAAAATCGACAGGCTGGCGCTAGGATTGGAACAGGCTGGTGCAGCGCCCTAATTCCTTTGTTTGGGGAGATCCCTGGGATAAGATACAGATTTAGATAGGTGGGCTCTGCTGGAATAGTCCATCTAATGAATTAAGATGGAGAACTAATTACATAAGTTTAAATTGGAAACTTAAGGCATGGCTTAAGGCAAATGAGTCGTCTCACCACCTTACACACAACTAACATTTTTCTGATTGTTCACACTATTTTATAATGTGATATTTGTTCAAGGATTAAACTAAAGACACTGATGACAGACACTACTTTGTTCTAATCTATCAACAGACTATGGATGAAAATGACCCTGACAACTCATGTACATCTCACACACGGATGTTTAAGCTGAAATGATGCTTAACATGCATTGATCCTGGTAGATATGCACATGAAATAAATGGTATGTGATTGTATAAGCGAGTGTTGTGCGATACAGTACCTCCACCCTGCATCATCTTGTAGATTTTGCTCTCTATGTGGAGCTGGGGGTGTTTGGTCTTCACGCATTCCAACTTTATGGCGACCTCCTCCCCAACAGAGATGTCAGTACCTGGAAACACACAACACACAGTTTAGCTGTAAGGCAACATGTCACAGAATGCACAAAGGTATCACTGTGGTACTTATCTGCAGCTTCAAAAGGTCCCTAAGTCAAAGTATTTCTGTAACTTCGTGTGTGCATTAGGGCTGCATAATATTGGCAATACTTGAGATATGGGTGTACAGCATTGCAATAATGATAATATTGCAATATTTCACATTCACCTAAAAAAATACCAATTTCATCTATTCAGAAAAATGTTCCTGAGGCAATTGTTTGTATGCTGACTCAATTATTTAGAATTTAAGACAAAATACTGTACTACTACAATCAGTGACACAATTCTGGGGTAGTACCTGGTGATGCTGCTACCGTAGACCTTCCGACACAAACAGTCAAATATTTGGTTATTTTATTCATATTTAACAATGTGTAAATGACATGGATGTATTTCATAATAACTAAAGTGCCAGGGTACTGCCATGGAAGAGCTTTAAGTAAACTATATTCCACTGATGCCTGGTTTAGTAAATACTGCATATAAAAAATAAAATCTATAAATATAAGTGCTCATGGTTGGACAAAGTTGTTGTCTGAAAATATTCACATCTTTCAACATTAATAACAAGTAAACTTATATTCAACCAGCAGCAGTAGCATTACTTCAGTTTATATACCACAAAAATGATCAAATTAGAGTAGTAGAAAAACCACTCTGGTACCCCAGGGTATGCAACGGTGAGAAAAGTTAATGAAAAAAAAATAAAAAATTGTTGCACATCTTAGCAATATGAATATTGCTCAGTTACTGTGATATCATTCATTCATTTTCTGAACCCGCTTTATCCTCATAGAGTCACATGGAGCCTAACCCAGCTACTTAAGGGCAAAGGAGGGGTACATCCTGGACATTTCGCCAGTTCATCGCAGGGTTGGCACATTGAATATGGAGTGGGACCTTTCTGTGTGGAGTTTATACTGTGATATCGATTTTTTTTTAAATATATTGTGCAGCCCTAGTGCACTAATATTACATCATCCAAAATGAATCTGTTCTATAAATTATGAATCAAGAACAAAAAAACGTGGATGTTCTGATTCTGACTGCAGTGTATTGGTGCCGTTTCATGCACACCATGAAACAGTAGTAGTTAACACAATAAAAGCAGCCAAAGCAGGACAAAAGCTCCAAGCTGTTCCACTTCCTTTATCTTGTTCCTACTTGCATGCCTGGCCCTCCCAGCTATCACTGAATTTCCATCTCAATCCCTAAAACACAAGAGGATTGTGGGAAGAGTTCATGAGAGCCCACTTTGTGCTGCTCTCATCTGATAGATTAAAGCGTCAGTCGGTTCTTCCTAAATATGGTTAAAGAGTCCAGCTCCCTCCACAAACAGGGAAACTGGACACCGGGTTACGTAATACCATTTCAGCTGAGACTTGCTGAAGCCCTGCAGGCCAACGGCGGCGCAGCAGAGGTGCATCATCGATTTGATTGGATGAGGTCATCTGGGTGGTGGGAGCTCGAATCGCAGGGCGGGGCTTTGTTCTAAACTGATGGACCACAGAACTGTTCCAGCACAGTAATGTTGTTTCAGTGTGAGTGCTGCCCCAGGCCATCATGCTGCTCAATGTCCAAGATTCTCAATTAAATGGTATTGATCTGCTGGACGACTATTCTGATCAATACTGGAATTGGTTGGAGGGTAGCTTCACAGGGTCAGGCCATTCAAATCAAACATGTCCATTTGCTTCTACAGTGTTGAGACCATGACATGATATATTTGTGTACATGAAGTGCTCTACAGAGTTAACCATGTTTTAAGACAACACTGTCAAACTGTGGCACTGTGTCATTCCAGCCTCATTGTTGACTGTACCTGATGACCTACTGAACAATATGAAACAAGGTGGTGTTAAAATAAGCCTAGATTTGATATTTTAAAAGGGCATTCGGCAGCTTTGTTGTTTTGTTGGACATTATATGTTTGCTACTGTACAACTCCAATGTATTGTGGGAACGCCCCTTTCTACCTCTCTCTTTCCTTGGGTGTTTGTTGAAGTGTCTCCTTGGAAACCTGATGTTTAAACAAATGTCTCCCCAATGACCATGGCCAGAGAGCATACATAGACGGCCACGAGCACACAGTCTTGCAGATCTTCGCGGATGTCCCATCATCTACAGTTGTTCGTGTTCATGTATTGTTTTGGTGCTCTTGCACTAATAAATCTCTTCGTACTGGAAACCTTCCCGTCCTATGCGCGTTATTGTCAAGCACTCTCAGCCAGGCTTGACATGTATACAGAAAAATTGCAAATGTAAGTTTGTTTTATGTAATATTTCAAGAAAAAATGAAAATGTTCATATTACTGAGGTATAAATTTAGTTTTTCTAAAATATATAAGCGAATCCATGTTCATTCATAAATAATGTGTTAATGGGCTGAAAAACTTTACCATTTAAAAATAATGACATAAGCAAAATGTTGGCCAAACAATCATTTGATCGGTGAATAATTTTGCAATCATTTGCATATTTGGTTTCAAGTCTCCATAAAGAAGTCTTTCTCAAACGGAGGTACATGTAATCCCAGGGGGTACTTGGAAGAGGCCCAGGGGGTACTTGAAACTTTTTTGTAAAAATACATTAAATAAGTCCTCATGTACTGAATACAAAATAAATAATGAGAATTAATGCTGAAAAATAAAACAGTAAATATATTCATATAATAGTTTTATTGTCTGTTTAAGCTTTGGTGACATTTGAGGAACAGTTATATTTTATATATTATTAAAATGAGTCTATTTGAGTAGATAAGTAATAATTTTTAGTTGAAAGGTTCATTTATCAATTAATGACCCCCAGTTTATTTATTTTTTTTTTTAAATCAATGAAAGAGGGCACTTTTCAGTTTATATTTTGCACTCAATTTTTTTAAAAAAAAATATATATTATGGTTAAATATATGTTGTTTGTTTTCAAAGTCTTGAAAATAAAAACACACCTTTGGCATCAAAACAAATTTGGCCTCATTTTCCAATCAAAAATGCTCAAGAAGGACTTGGGGGCACTCGGCTAAAAAAGTACGTTTTATAAGGTACTCTGCTGTAAAATTTTGAGGAACACTGCTGTAAAGCTTTAGTTACCATTGAGTTGTGACTATTTATATCCATCTGTCATTGTTTTACAGGCAAAATGACAGGTTGACAACGTAAAAAAACCTGTCTTCTACATCTGTCATTTTTGTGTACAGTGTAATTTAATGCTACTCAGTGATGCAGTGAGAATGCTAAAGTAACACTACCTTGGTTCAGTAGCTACCGCTTGGCCAATTTAATTGAGAGGCATTAAAACTGGCTGTAAGGCTCTTCAAAGCCTGGGCTGGTGAGGTGTGTGCCTTCTTGCATCATAGGAATGTGATTTGTCTGGACAGATTTTTCTGGAGAATGCAGCCCCCCGCTGATCTTGTCAGAGTGGGGGTTGTGTGTATGTGTATACACTGTGTACATACGAGCGTGTGTGCGTGAGCTTAGTGTGAGCAGTTCTGCTGGTGCAAACATGTTCAGACACTTCCCTATGTACTGACAAAACGCAGCACGGGCACACGGGTACATGTCCGCTATGAAACTGCACTGCATCTGGAAACGTATGTCACAAAAAAGTGTGTTAAAAACTCAAATAAAACAAGTCTATCTGAAGTGTCACTTAGAAATTCATAGCACAGACGAGGGCAACGTGGTAAGAATGATGAGATGATACGACGCGAGTAAAACCAGCCACAGAATGCAAACCATCCCATTCCTGAATACTGTGGCGACAGGCTGTGGGAGGCGTGAGCGACAAAGTCAACAAGCTGCACAGAGAAAGCCAAAGTTTGAAGAGAGGGGGAATGTTCTGCCGGAAGCTGAAAAATCTGTAGTTCATTACAAGGACCACATTATCAAACCCAGTTGGACTGAGTTCACGCAGCATTACTGAAATGTACGACTCCCTCACAGAAAAACACAATGACCACTGTAACGGGCAATCACACAAGGCAGGATTTGTCAACTTCAAAGATTCTGAACCAACGTCAGAGTTGCTGTAAATGTATGCAACGTGACTACAAACCACAAAAACTGTTGCATGAGAGAGGTCCAATCACGTGTCAACTTCTCTATTGGCTTTGCACATAAACATAGACCCATCCCTCTTCGTCTACACTGATCACGTCTCAGTTTACACAAGTAACACGAGCCAAGTTTCAGTACCGCACCAGTCCAACAGACTACAACACAGCTGACAAAAAAGCAACACAAAGCGCTACTTTTGCATCAGTTCCCAAATAAAATTTTCTTTATATTTAACCTTTTGTTAACCCATAAAGACCCAAACATCCACCATCAACCAAAATCACCGCTGATCTAAACTGTTTAATCCCTGTTGAGCCACTAACACATGAAAAATAGTTGATGTAAAACACAGTTATTCATCTTCTCATGGTCATCAGATATGACCCATTTGGACATTCAGAGGCTCTGTAGTTACCGTGGAAACACTGTCATCTTCAACACCAGTAAAAAATGGATGGATACACTGGGTTTAAGTTCAATTAATTAGAGACTTAACTGGAAAAGTCCGTTTTTCAGTTTTCTCTGTTTTTGACATAACATACCTCAACTTTAATCTTTTACGAACATCTACATAATCAGTGAATTAAATGTTGGAAAATACCAGATTTTTACTGAAAAACCCCCCCCACCAAACACAGAAGATACTAACATACTAATACTACAACAAATGGCAATAAACCATGGTTTAACATGGTTAAACATAGAGAAAATTTAATTTGGGAACTGAAACAAATGTCACACTGAGTCCTTCATGGGTTAAAACTCTCCATACTGGTCAGTATAACATTGTATGTTAACTTTTACAATCACAAATCTACCAGAAGAACTCTGTTCCCTCATATTATTTTATAACGGATATGATCTGCTCTACACCTAATTTGGATAATAATTACAGAATATTTGTTAACAGGAGGAGGATAAACACTACAAATAGGACTTTGACCTGTTCTTAAACAATCCTAAATACAATTATGGGCTTAAAAACTTGAGGCTGTGGATTCCTCAGTTTATTATACAATTAATGGAGTTCTTTGGAAGACTGATTTTTAAAATCCAGGATGAAGTTACAAGAACAGTGGGATCCAACTCATTATCACACAACTACAATCACATGAGATAGGCCAGTTGGAAAATATCCCATCAAGCAGGTGGACAAAAGATTTCGGATCATTGTAAGTGTCAGTAATTATGCAGTTTGTACCAGTGACACAGGCTACATGAATAAAAACAATTATTAAAAACACAAAAACAAAACAACAGTTTATCGAAAGGTTCAGTATGTAAGACTTTTGGGGGATGTAACTACAGAAAAGGAACAAAATATGTACGTTTTCACTGGTGAATATTCACCTGAAAATACCCTGCTTTTTAATTTATTTTTTTACATGTCCAGAAGCAGCAGCTCCCCTCAGTGTTGTACTACCATATATCTACAAAATGAGCAATCCAACCACGACGCAACAAAGGATTTGTTCCAGAGCCATTTGTGTGGAAGCTTAAAATTAAAAAAAAAAAAAATCAATGAGGACTGTGGTTACTTCGGGCCATTTGTTAATTTAATTTACGACGCAATTACTGTGCCATGCTGCTAAGAGAATTTCTAATAACATTTGCTGTGATAGAAAATTGTGGTCATATTGTGGAGCCCCAAACATTCAACACTGGCACCTGTGATAGAAATCTGCTGACCGCTGCTCAGACGTTTGCTCTTTTAACGGTCGTTTCAATCAGCCTGAATGTGCTGCTTAACCCATACAGACCCAAACAGCCACTAGCGACCAGAATCATCTACCAATATAAAATGTTTAATAACTTCAGATCCACATATCCTATCAATACATGTAGATAATTATTGTAAAATACAGTTTGTTCTCTTTTCATGCACATCAGATATGACCCATATGGATGTTCAGAGGCTCTGTAGTTAACGTGGAAACTCCGTCATCTTCTACAAAATTGAGTCACTGGTCATTGATTTCACAACTGTCATTTATCACCAGATCGAACATAAACCAAGTGTGTTCATTTTTTCCTGATAAAAACCACATTTTCTTGACTTTTCTGAGAATAACCCTCAACTTTAATCAGAGCTTTTATGAAGTTCTACATGATTGTTAGATAAACACCCTCTTCTAATTTTACACTTAAAACGTAAAATGCAGAAGATAATAGTATAAGTAAATGGTGATATAACACTTAAGAAAGGTAAAACAGAAAGGAAAAAAATCATTTTTATAATTATCACTAAAGCACTGGGTCTTTATGGGTTAACACTACGTTTTTTTTTAAAGACAGAGCATCTCTTCCATTAAAAATAAATAATAAAAAACACACCTCCTAATTACAAATACAGTTAATGTGATTGAACTAGACTGGTTAAATTAATAAAACTTGGAGTCTGGAGAAGATGTTCCTAATAAAATTATTGGTGTCATAACTCTTGTTGTCATAATATTAAAGTCAGTCACTGGTTTCAAAAGGAAGGAACTGTTGTGTGTCTATTTCAGTCTCATCAGCTGTATTTAACGTTCCAATTCTGAGCCAAAACTGGATAAGGCACGAAACAGAAACACAACAGGTGCAGTTGTTTCATACAGGTAAACAAAAATCCAGTTGAGGGACTTTAGCCGAGGCCTTGATCTTGTTGTAACATGTTCAGACACCGTGAACATGTTCAGACAGAGGACCATTCAACAGGAAATCTGTACCAACTTGAACCCTACTCACCTCTGGACTGTCTACTTTATGTGCATATTTGCACAACAACTATTCAGAAAATCTTTCAAATGTGCAGTTTGCGAATGTGTCCTGGACAGAACCTACTGTGGAGGCTTGAACACACACACAAAGGTCTCAAACGTGCAGCCAAAACCGGCCTGCTAAAGGGTCTAATCTGGCCCACAGGACAAATTGGTAAAATACAAAAATTACACTTACAATATTACTAATCAAGGATGTTAAAATAATTTTAGGTCAGTTCGATCTAAAGTGGGTCAGACCAGTAAAATACTATCACAATAAACTATAATGAAAAACTATTTTTTTTTTAGTGTAAAAAACAAAGTAAAATGTTACAACAATGTTTATATTTACAGACTAGCCTTTACAAAAAATGTGAAAAGTGCAATTTTAAGAAATTTCTATTAAATGTTTTGTGCACTTGTCGATCCACTGATCTGTAAGTTGTAATAAACATGTAAAAATAAGAAGCAGAGGCACAATAATGGCATTAATTGTTAAAATTGCACTTTTACTCAAATTCATTTTGTTCATGGTTGTTAATGTTTTTCTTTAAGGATAATTTGCAAATGTAAATATTTTGATGACTTATTTTTACTTTTTTCACTCTAACATACAGAAATTAGACACACAAATTCTGAAATTGCCATTATATTATTATATTATTATTTTACTGGTTCGGCCCACTTCAGATCCAATTTAGCTGAATGTGGCCCCTGAACTAAAATGAGTTTGAGACCCCTGCTTTACCCCAGGGGCTGACCTTCCCTTCTGCCATTGACAGGCTTCCTCACACACACTACATAACCTAACACTTGGACTCAGAGCCGCTCCACACACCATCAGCTTTTTATAAACACACTGCCTTCACTTTCTCTGTGTAGGAGCTTAACGTGGCAATTCACAAGAAGAGAATCTAACACAACTTACACACAGCTCCCACAAACTTTCCAAAAATTCTTTAATCTTTCAGTTATTTCTGCTTAGAAATTTTTCACATTTCCTCGACTATCCGATCAGAACCACATGCCGTTGGGTGGACACGGCTGCCGCGTGCTTTACAACGTGTGATTAACACTGTTACGTCACATTAGTCCGCAGCCACTCAAGCACAAGGGGAGACGCACAAAAAACACTAAGCGATTATGTAAGCAGCTGGCGGCTCTGACTCAGAGCAGAACCAGTGGGTCATGTGGAAACCCGGATCCTCCTATTGCATTAGTCTGACCGCCCTCATGCGCTTTTGAGTTTGGAGGGACACTCCACGAGTTGGTCGCCAAATTATCTAAAGTTCAAGGAACAAGAAATGATACAAGTTTTAATCCAAAAGAGTTTCCTCAACTATACGACAACTTTGTGCTTGTTAGGAAACAGAACCAGGACAAGATAAGAGTCAGTGTGTCTCAGTAACAATATTATACAAGTAGATCCTCCTCTGTCACTGGACTAAGTATCTAGTGTTGATGGAAAAGACTTTGGATTTTCTGATTCATTTTAAAATATAACATATTAACACTAGTTCACAAGTTTCTTTATAGGATAGAGTAATTCATTTCTATCGTCTGTATAATTTTGTTGTTGCATTAGTCACCGTTATACAGTCTTTTAATCATCACATGTAACTTTGTAAATGCAATAAACTATTTCAACTTGTACTGTGTCTTTGTGGAATTGTGCTGTGTAAAAAAAAATTGACCAGATGGCAAAATTCATTTATTCTCTGTTTAATGCATTTACTTCTAATAACGGATCATAATTTTAGAGGTCTACTCCCTTAACATCTAATATATTCTAGCTGTACTATATTGTTAAAACAAATCCACAACTTTTTGCACACATTTTCATATAAACACAAAAGTGCTCTTATTTTCATTCCTTTTAGTCTTATTTAACATATAAAATGCAAACCACGATATATTTCAAGACTATTCCCATACCATGAAAATCCTCCAACCTCTGCAATCCTAGATATTGGACATCAATACAATAAAATGATGGTTGTTGAATCCCTATTGTGAGGTCAGAGGTCAGTCTATTCTCCTGTGCATGTTGATTAGATGTCAGTGATGAAGTGATTGGATCACAGGCAGCACAAACACTTCATGAATTAACAATGTCTCCCTTCCATTGTTGTTCTGATGACTAATTCTTAAGCTCAGAAATGTGATCAGCTGTTTCAGGCACTGTTGCCAGGACCCCCACCTCCACTCAGGCCAACGGAGGACGCATTACAGTACGAGGTGGTGAAACTCAGGAAGATGGTATGACATGCACAATTCTTCTGCACTTCCCACTATCTCTATCATCATCATCATCATCATCATTGTAGTGGACCACAGGCATGCATCATCAAGTCACAGATCCAAACCCACTCTGTCCATACAGTCAGCTCCATCTAACCAGCATTACTAATGTGCACCTCAACCTCTGGCCTTACTGGAAGCTCCAATCAAATTAAAAACAGGACCTGATCAATAGGCCACAGCTCTCCATCCAGCCTTTGATGATGAAACTAGTAATATGTGAACATGTACCCTCAGGCTCTGAAGTAGCAGGAGGATATATTAACCGTTTTACTGTCAAAGCCACCTCCACTAGGCCATGGCGCCCAAAATGAGGAAATACTAGCCAAATAACACCTCCCTGGTATTTCGAACATAACAAATACCGTTTGTTAATTTACGATGATTCATTTGAAGATGTGTGATACTCCCATCCTCAAGGACAGGCTGATGTTCAACTACCACTAAGCCCTAGAAACCCATCTAATGCTAACCAGCTGAACCGGCCTGCGGTGCTGTAAGGCATTTATTACAGGACAAATGAACTTGGGTTGTCTACAGTAAAACCTGACCCTGGTGCCTTGCCTCCTGTTCTGAGGTGATAAAGGACATTAAAATATTATATCAGTGATAGAGGGGCTCATTAGCATAAGGTCTAGCTAGATACCAGCCAATACGGTTTTTCTTCCTCTGGTAAAAACGGCTTATATTTGGAGATTAACTCCAGTTCATTACGGCTAATGAGTATTTATCCACTTGACTACATTTGAAGACAACCAATTAACTCAAACCATTCAATTCTGGAGCAATTTCATTTTTTCATTAATTATTTCTTTACTGCTAGCTTCTATGCTACTCAGACTGCTAGCTTCAAAGCTAATGTTGCCAGCACTAAACACTGAACAGCTGATTGACTTTGAGCTCGTTTTGGAAACCCCGGAACAGCAACCAGCTGACGAGCAGGTACAATTATACCTCCAAGGCCACACTAATGGAAACAAATGGACATAATTTTATTAGGTTGTAACTTACCCAGATAGATGTCTCCAAATGAGCCACTTCCAATTTTTCTGCCCAGCCTGTATCGGTTTCCTACTCTCAACTCCATGATAAGCTATCTGTAATCAGCTAGCAAGCACCCCCGCTAGCTCTAAAATAACAAATAAATTGTCACTTATACGTCCAGGCCTGTTTTCAAGCAGAACACGCAAAACGGCCGGTGGAGGAAAATCTCCTCAGTCAGGGAACTCTATGTTCTGTACGTTGTCTCCGGATCAAGTCAGCTCCCACAATCTTTCGCCACTTGTTTTAAAATGTTAATAACGACATTTCGCGGTAATATCAGGCTTGTTAAAAAGCTTTAAGTGTAAACTTTATGCTCCCGCTATTTGCGATGGCGTAAGATTATAATTCTCCAAGGATGAAGATGGATTTTGAAGAGTTGACGTTTGGGACTCTGCTGAGATCCTGTCGGTCTTGCTGCTTCTGCTCTGTGTTAGGACCTTGTTTAGTGCTGCCCGACGCCTTACGTAACTTCCGTGTTAGGGATTTGGGCGGAGTCTACCAGAGACCGTGTTAGTCAAAGACTTAGCTCTAGTAGACTGGTGGAAACAGCAACAACACGCTTACCCCTTGTGTACGTGTAGCACTTTTGGTGTTAGGCAAGCCAATTTTCCGACTTCTATGACAACTTATTTTATTAAAACTCATATGGGGACAGATTTAGCCACATTGAGTTTTAGGAATGTTTGAAAGGTGATTCAAAATGCTTAAAATTAATAAATTTTTCCTTTCTGTCAGAACACATTGCTTGTTGTGGAAAAAATACATTAAATTTGGTGCGATATGATTTGTAATTGCTCAATAATTTAGTGTGTTTGGGGTTTTACAAATGAAATGGCCAGTAATTATCTCTACAGATACAAACTGTGTTATACAAAATATCACACATGAAAGAATGACTTAATTGTCTATCTTCAAAACTTTGAAATAATAATAACCCTAAAGAAAGTTGAAAAAAATAAATAAAATTTAGTGTTGTAGAATAAATATAACAATGGGAAAAATAAAAATAACTCAAGAGAAGAGCTTTCAATAAAAAACAAACAAACAAACGTGTGATTTAGAGTCTGGTGGTGATGCAGACAAATCTTTTACGCCTCTATACTTTGTTTCAGTTTCATTTCTTACAAGTCATAGCTGAATGCAGTTGAGATGCCACATTTCATCCAGATGCCATAAATGTCTTTAGTGATGTAACACCTCCAGTCTCGGATCAGCTGTACTTCAAAGTCAAAACAGTTTCACCTCACTTCCGCCATCTTTAACCGTCCTCTCTGTGTAACTTATTTTATGTGAAAGTAACTAATCTTTACCAAATAAAGGGATCTGGTCTTTTCACATAACAAAAGGTTGGTTCCTTTGTCCGGCAGCCCCCACTTCACCCCCCACGGACACACAGCACAGGAAAAAAAAAATTAAAAAAAATAAATAATAATAAAGATAAAATTAAAAATATATATTTACGTCAAATGAGGTACAGCACGAATCAGTTTTAGTCCTATTTATATTTATTTAAAAACTATAAATTCGGAAAGTTAATTTTATATTCCATAATTATTGAGTAGGGGTATTATGATATTAGATGTTACTATATGTTATTATTTTTTCTATTAAAATTAAAGAATATAACACAATCATAGTCTGATATAATTTACTAATCTGTTGTTTTATAATTATTGGAACATAATTTCTTCTGTGTTTACACAATTTAATTTAATTTTAATAAAACAGCAGTACATTAAATAGCAGATTTATTTATCAACTGTTTATTTTTGCTTCGTTTCCTCCCCCCTCTCACTCGGTGCATTTGATTTTATTGTGAAGGGTCCATGCCGGAAGTTGGTTTCGTTCTCGTGGGCTGTCGGTGTCCAAGAGCTTCCTTATTCGGCTACAGTTGTGGAATAATTGCGTGTTTTCTCCGTTCATTTGAATGAAATGTCACAGTCAGAGGAGAGAGTCAAACCTGAGCTACGGAGGAGAAGAGAGGACGGAGACATGGAGGACGGAGTCCGAGGGAAAAGGAACAAAAGAGAACCGAGCCGGTACCGAAACTACAGCACTCTACTTTAACTGTCTGCACTTTGGCTTCAGTTTTTTTCCTAACATGTCAACAGGGGACGTTTAATAATGTTGTGTGAGTCAACCTCAGGGATCATTACACTGTAGGGATTAGTGATGTAGTGTAGTGGTCCCATAGAGCTGCACTTATCGATTATGTTTGTAGTCGATTAACCTATCGATTAGTTTCTTCAATTCGATAAAAAGGATTATTGGAAAAGGTAAACAAAATGGCAAATATGTGAAACCGACATGTCTAAAAATGACAAATAACTTATCCTTTATTCCAGAACCAGCTGAAACAACAACCACAAAAAGTACACAAGTTAAAGGATAATATATAAATAATATTTATATACCAGTGGCAGATGTAGAAAATTTTACATCGGAGGTCTTGTCAGGGTGGCATGGGAACGTCCTCAGTGTGGTACGTGGAATTATGTATGTATAGATGGAGTCAAGAACACTTTTAAACACATTTTAAATTGATATGCAACAAACTAGAAATTTTCTTCATCTTTAGTTTAAAGTAAATCTTTACATATCTAACCTTATAATAAAGGTTTTTAGTGAAAATATGTTATTTTGAGTAACATTATGTCACTGCACTGGAATCACTATGGGGCCCAGATAAAACAATGGTAAATCCTCCGACTTCCTGTCATCTCTCCATTCAACCAGTTGGTGAATTCATCTTTTATGTCAATACTTTGAGAGGCTTTTGGGTTAGTGCTGATTTGGTTTTGGTTTTGTTCAGTATAG
>JAPTGZ010000027.1:7444937-7458168 GCA_029814645.1 Fowleria isostigma | reverse complement strand
GAATGTAAGACGACCCCCACTTTTTCAGTCTTATTTCAATGCAAAAAACACCGTCTTATATTCGGGCCAATACGGTACTCTGCTGTAGACCGTTTTGGATTAGTTCGTATAGCTTTGCTTTTCCATTATAGTAATTCAACTGGTGCATTTATGAAATTATGCAACCACAATTTTTAATGGGCTGTGCAATTTCCAAAACAAAATTACAATGTGTATTTGAGAAAAAGCTCCACTTCCATTTATATAGGCTTACTTTTAAACAAACTACAAACAAATACAAATTGAGTATTTTGTATTGACTCTGCCCCAAAAATGTATTGTGATGCATTTTAGTTGATTTACTATTAAAAAAAAGATATTCTGTGTATAGCCTACACATTTTTGGGGCGTCTGTGGTGCAGTTGGTAGAGTGGGTTGTCCAGTGATCACAGGGTTGGCAGTTCAAATCATGTCTCCAACTGTCCACATGTCGAAGTGTCCTTGGGCAAGACATTGAACCCTAAGTTGCTCCCAGTGAGGCCTGGTAGCACCCACTGTTGTTTGAATGTGTGTGTAAATGGATGAATGTAAGGCTTGTATTGTAAAGCCCTTTGGAAAAAAGCGCTACATAAGTACCTACCGTTTCATATTTTTGCAGATGGACCATGATAGAATATAATGAATGAATAAATTGTTTATTTCTTTTTAAAAAAAGGAATCGACCAGAAGCAAAAGCTTATTTTGAGCTTTTCTTTTTCACCTGATACTTTACTTAGATTAAATTAAATATGTTCAGCATTAGCATTCTCATTATAACAAAAAAATCAACAACAAAAACATATCTAACATCTCAACTTAATATTCCTGAATGATTTCACACTTAAAGCATTTTCTAAACTTGGTCCTAGAAGTGAACAGCTTAAGTTCATTATCAAGTCATTCCCATAAGTACAATACATTAACTCAGAATAATCTGCCTTCAGTTTCTTCATTCACATAAGACACCTTCATAGCCTTTGAGAATCTGACACACCAAAGCTTTGTTAAAACTCAACGAGCTACACAGTTTCAAATCATCATTCAATTGATTTCATAATTTGACACCAATAACAGAAACACATCCATATTTAACACTTTACATAGTTTCGAACACAAACAACCCTCTTAAATTATAATTCCCTTCCCTTAAATTAAAAATATTTTGAATACATGTAAGAACAAATATATTTGTTTTTAACTCTAAAAATAACTTCCATTGTTTTTAAATAAACAATATCTGGAAATTTACAGATACTAGATCCTACAAAAAAGTGGATTAGTTGATTGAAGATAGCCAGCGTTATTAATTACTCTAATGGCTTTTTTTCCCGAGTTTAGTTACAGGGTCTATGTTAGTTTTATACACATTGCTATGAAGAATTGCAACAACCTTGGACGTTTGATTTGTTCTATTTGTGGTATAGAAAATGAACCGAGAATGAACCGAGAAGAACTACCAAGATAAACAGTCATGCCTTCAACAGTGTTAAAAAGTAATGATTCATTCAGTTCATTCAAAATTCAAAATGTTCCTTAGGTTTTCTGACAAAGCCACAGAGATCCATAGAGAGAGGCTAAGGCACCACATTTGGTCATGGGATGTAGAACCCCTGTACTTGGTCCATGACTGAAATTTTATTTTGCATGTGTGCAGTGGGAGAGGAAGGGGAACTGGTTCAACCTGAGTGCACAGCACATCCAGCCGTTGTACCACACCAGTGTGGAGAACCGAGGGTGGATGAGGAGCCGAGGCTGCCCGGAAGACGCCTGGGACGGGGGCTGCTCGCTGCTGATGGAGGGCCTCATCCCCCAAAACCAAACCGCTCCTGTTTGTGCCAAGTGTGTGTCCAGCTGTTCTCCATGGAATCAGATCATTGGGTGTTGGTTCTTCTGTTCAAATGGACCCTCTTCTGTTCTGTGTCAGGATGTTCTCCGTCCACGCCCCCCTGCCGTCCACCAGTCTGCTGGTCCTCATCTACAAGGCCTCCGCTGGGATCTGTGTGTCTCTGCAGCTGGAGACCACAGATGACTCTCAGACTCACACTGATGTCCACCATGTCAAACGTAAGCTTCTCCTGATTTTTTTTTTTTAGGATAAATCTGGATGTAGATGTTTCTCTAATTGATTAAATTTGGTTCTGCTTTGAGATGCTTTTAAGGAACATTGTCGTTATACTTTTAGAGCATTTTAAAACAATGGTGAAATTTTATATGAATGTTTTTATCAGTGCAGGGGTGTCCGAACTTTTTTCAAAGAGGGCCAGATTTAATGAGGTGAACATGCGTGAGGGTCAACCATTCTGCCTGACATTCTTGAACCATTAAAATTAGATGCAAATTAACTATTTTATGGAGAGTATATTGCAAATGATATACTTTTAATTTCATACATGTATGACAAATCCTGAACAGGTTTTATCAAAATTACTCTGCTTTTAATATTTGAAGGCCATATAAGATGAAATAATATCTGTCTGAGAAAAAAATCGGGAATACACCTTTTGGTGAAACAGAAAATAGATTTTTTTAACACGTGTATAATATTACTGTGGTCATAAATGCTTGTGGGAAACATGTAAGTGATGCATTTTATGACAGAGGCTTATATGAGGTTTGACTGCAGGCCTCAACTGGCCCCCGGTCTGGACTTTGTACATGTCTGATCTAGTGTTTTGTGTTTATCTTTAGTCCTGACTTTTATTGTGTTTTATGTGTATTTTTAGTGTGGATTTATGGCTGTAATTTCTATTTTGTGTAACTTCTGCTGCTGTTGCTGTCTTGGCCAGGACACTCTTAGAAAAGAGATTTTTAATCTCAATGAGCTTTTCTTCTTGGTTAAATAAAAATAAATAAAATATTAAATCCCCAAAGTTTAGAGGTACTTTACACTAAACCAAATAACCACATTATAATGCCATGTAATTTGGATTTTGATTTCTTGGGTTTGTTGTTTGTAAATTCCACCGAGAAATACATTTCTTAACAATTTAATTTAACAATTTAATTTACTGAGTTACAAAGTTTTGTTACTCTTGTTATCAAGTAGAGAAGTCTGATATGGCAGTCAAGTGATCCTCAATTTCCATTCCAGTCATAAAATCATGAAAATTCAAAGGTCGCCTTTAAACTTAGTATTTGGTTTGTCTTGTCAGGTGTTTTAGTGAATAAGATAATATAAGATAAGATTTTTCTTTATTAGTCTCATAAGGGGAAATTCTAGAATGATGGAATAACTATGGTCTCTATGGTCTACACTCAAACATAATGCACCTTAATGCTGGAAGCCATCTGACAGAAAATGGAAATAAAGTAGTCTATCCTGAGTTACTGTAGAACCATGGCCTATAGAGGGAGCCCACTCCCACTGGGGACATTATCAGGTGATTAAACCCCATGAAATGTGTTTATCGTGTAGACTGGAGTCTCTGCACTTAGATTCCGCTGAATCTTATGCACCTTTAAAGTAATAAATGTGTGTTCAGACTTTGTCAAACCACAGAAAAATGTGTCATGTGGCCAACCAGCCAAATATGAACCATTAAAAAAAATTATAAAAAAGTGAATGCACTTTAATAAAGTTTAGATCTGAGATTCCAAATGTCACAGTCTGGGCAATCCAGTATAATTTCTGGGTTAGAACATAGGAGTTGATCTTGGATGGCAGGAAATCTTTTTGAATTTTTCAAGTGATCTCTGTCTTGCTTGCAGAGGTGGCAACAATACTCACATTCTGTTCTTAAGTAGAAGTACAGCTACTTGTCTGAAAAAATACTTATGTCAAAGTAGAAGTACTGATTCATCTCCTTTACTTAAGTAAAAGTAAAAAAGTACAACTTCTCAATTGCAATAAAGTACAAAAGTAAAAAGTAAAAGTGAATTTTTTGCCATGAATGAAACAATACTTTCTTTAACCAGGCAAAATCATATAAGTTTCAATTTTCTAGTTCCACAGTGAATGGTACTGACCAGAGCCCTGAACCAGGGTATCCAACTCGGAAAAACATGCAGGGACAGATTTAAAAAATTATAAGAATTTTCACAGGCACAGGTAAAATTAAATGAACGATGGGTATCGGGCAAGGACATAAAAAAAATAAAAGAAGGTTGATGGATAAAAATAGTAGGACTTTTAATGATCATCTAATTTGACGTGGTTGATCTACAGTTTGTTTTACTGAAGTGCGCTTCACCTCTGTTTACATCCAAACACAGACGGCATTGAGCAGCACATATTACAGATTTACTGATGGTGTGTTATCAGTCTTCTGCAGAGCTGGAGGATGAGCTGATCATTAATTGAACCAGGTGTGCTGGAAGAGGGAAATATCTAAAATATGCAGGATACCAGCCCTCAAGGACTGGATTTGAATACCCTTGTAATACAGCATCCACTCAGACTGATACAGATTGATTGTAGGCGGTTAAATGTGTTTTGCTCTACGGCTCAGCTTCCATGTCAGGACTCGTGTCTGAAAGGGGTTTGTAATGCAGCCTCCCTGAAAGGTCAAACACTGCTACAGTATTTTCCCCCAGTTGTCCAAGTTCATAAATTGTATCCCTGCCCAGAATAACGTTGCTGTGATCAAGTGGAAGAGTTTTGCTCATGTGTTCCGTATCGTTCCAGTGTGAAGGGAGGGTCAGGCTTATTCTGGCATCAGCGCGTTGTTGAACCACCATTTCTGAACCGCCCTTTAAAAAGACAAACAAAACTAATGTAAAACACTTCAACAGTCCCAGTGCACTGTTCAGTACCACATAATTCACAGTCTAATCACATGTTTTTTGGTATATTTTAACATGTGGGCGGCTGTGGCTCAGGTGGTAGAGTGGGTGACTGAAAGGTCGGTGGTAGAGCTGCACAATAATCGTTTGAGTATCGTCATCACAGTGCACGTGTGCACAATAGTCACATCGCAGGTCCTGCAAAGTAGGAGGTAAATGAACTCAACATGCTCTCATCTAATTAAACCTGGGTACCTGACACACACTGTGCACAACAGTCCACCAATCACAATTGTTCTTAATCAGTTTGTTGAAGCAGACCACACCCCAACACATGGAGTGAGTCGCTGGTAACAACATTAAAAAATGAGCAACGAACAAGAGAAAATCACAGAAAACAAAATCTTGGTGCCAAAAACAAAAGTATGACGGCGTATAAGGGCCACATAAGAAAAACAAATTGCTTGTCATTACGAGAATAGTTGTAATATTAGGAGAATAAAGTCATAGTTTAAAAAAAACTCATAATATTTCGATATTAAAGTCATAATATTTTGAGAATAAAGTCATAACATTATGAGAATAAAGTCGTAATATAATGAAAATAAAGTTGTAGTTTTAAAAACTCAAAAATAGTGTTGTACTTTTATGAGTTGTAATGTTTTGAAAATTATTTGTCGGTCAGAGTTTCCTGTTACAGCGAACGCAACAAGTGAAGCAACAGCTTCACTTCTGTTGAATTGGACCAACCTTATTCTCATAATATTACGAGTTTTTTAAAACTACGACATTATTCTCGTAATATTATGACTTTATTCTCATAATGTTACGACTTTATTCTTGAAATATTATTACGAGTTTTTTTAAAAACTAGGACTTTATTCTCGTAATATTATGACTATGACTATTCTAGTAGTGACAATTTGTTTTTCCTATGTGGCCCTTATACACTGTCGTACTTTATAAAGCACTGTCAGTTATCTGGAATTATTTCAGCTACAAGGAGGATGATATTGAAACACATGTTCTGTATCAACAGTGCCTTGCAGTATTGTAATGAGAGGTAACACACCTAAAACATTTGGCACCACAGCTAATATATCCTCCTGAATAGTTTTTTATATCACAATATATATTGCAGGGCTAAAGAAAATCGCAATATCTGTTTTTTTCAATATCAAGCAGCTGTAGTCAGTGGTTCGAATCCCGCTTCTCACTGTCCACATGTCGAAGTGTCCTTGAGCAAGACACTAACTGAACCCTAAATTGCTCCCAGTAGGGCCTGGCAGTGCCTTGCGTGGTGGCAGCTGCCCACTGGTGTATGAGTGTGAGGCTTTGTAAAGCGTTTTGGGCATCATGAAAGTGCGGAAAAGCGCTATATAAGTTCTGACCATTTACCATTCATGATGTAATTATATGTGAATAATGACCCCTGTCCATAGAGGCTCATTGTAGATGTGTGTGTTTCCCCTAGCTCTGGACGAAGGCCACCAATTGGTCCAACAGTTTTCTGAGCTCTGTGGCGACTTGGATCCACATGGGTGGACTGTTAGGTAAGACCCTTGGATCAACCCTGGCCACAATGAATCATTTTAGGAAAAACATATAAAGTCAGCCTCATTCACAGCAGAAAGTCTAAACTGGTAAAACAGGGAGAGCCTGTTAGTGAAGACTCTGTTCTGGATCACAGCAAAGTATAATTGTGTGCCAGGTAAACAGCATACGCACTCAATAAAAACATAGTACAAGAAGAATCAGCATCATCTGGAACAATTCAGTTCATTCAAGCATGGTTAGATATTCAGCATATTCATGTACCTGAACAGATGGAGAGAAACTAAATACCAATAAAACATTCATAAAGAGGAGGCAGAAACACAAATTAGACAGACAATAAAATAGCAACAGGCAATCTTGCAAATTTAGTAGCTTTTTGTTCACAAATAAATGTACTATTATCTGATACATATCCATGTCTTTTTTAAAACCAGAGAAATAAACAGTGCAAAATTACTGAAAACTATCACTGGAAGTTACTTAACCCATAAAGACCCAGTAATACCTTTGTGGCAGTTTCCAAATGATATTTTTCTTTATATTTAACCTTTTTTAAGTGATTTATCACCATTTATTATAAAATTATTCACTGTTTTAAGGTGAAAATCAGGTATTTCCCTATATTTAATTCACTGATCATGTAGATGTTCGTAAAAGCTCAGATTGAAGTTCAAAGTTATTATAACAGAAACAGAAAACTGAAAAAAAAGTGACTTTTTCAGAAAAAATATCAATAATTGAACACAAAAACAAATGTTTCCATCCACTGTCATTGATCCAACTCCATGATTTTACTGTTTTTACAGTTTTACTGGTGAATCAATGTAAAAGATGACAGTGTTTCCATGGTAACTACGGAGCCTCTGAACATCCAAATGGGTCATATCTGATGACCATGAGAAGATGACAAACTTTTTTTACACCAATTATTGACATGGACTGATGTGATTAGTGGATCAAACGGTATTAAACATTTTACATCAGTAGATGATTTTAGTAGATGATGGATGTTTGGGTCTTTATGGGTTAACAGCTTTTTGTTCATAAATAAATGTACTATTATTTGATACATTTCCATGTCTTTATTTTAAAACCATAGAAACAAAAAGTGTAAAATGACATAAGTTACTTAAAAATACAATCTGATGATTGTTCTTAAACTCATATAAAAGTAAAATATACAGTAGCAAGTTTTATTTTTATAGTTGCATACAGGGGCGGATCTACAATGTAGAGTGTAAGGGCAAGCTGGAGTTCCGTTGTCCCATTTGGGGAGGAGTCACGTGAGGGTGACACGTCAGCGTCGGCGAAGTCGTGAAATCAGCTGTCACTTGCGAATTTCATGAATGAACTGAGTGGGTGAGGGGGGAAGTCCTACTTTGCTGACCGCTAACGCTGTAGTTAAATTTCACAGTTAGGAACGTTTTTTAGGTGTTTGGTTTTTCTTTCACTGTTTGCATTTTAACTTTAATAAACATTATAAACAACGATCTGAAGCAAGTTTTTATTGATCAGTAGCGCGTCCGGCAAGTTCCCTTGCTTAGCCCCTTGGCGACAACACCACCATTGTTGCCCAAACATAGAGTTTTGCCCACCTAACTTTATGTTCTAAAAACTATACTAAACAAAAAACAAATCAGCCCTATTCCAAAAGTCTCTCAAAGTATTAAAATAAAAGATGAAAAAATAGACATAATTATAAAAATAATTTTGGGCTCCTTAGATAGTTAACTCTGGACAATGGACAGAGTAAAATATAATGTGGACAGACTGATGGCAGGGAGTCAGAGGATCCACCATCATTTCATCAGGACCACACAGTATGGTTTTATTTTCCATATAAATTCCAGTGCAGTGACATAACATATTACTCAATAAAATAACATGTTTTTACTAAAAGCTCTTGCCATAAGGTTAGATATGTAAAGCTTTAGAAGGACCTTATTTTATCTTTAATAATGTCAAAACTAAAGATGAATCAAATTTTTACTTTATTGTATAACAAAATTAAAAAACAGTTTTAAAGTGTTATTGACTCCATTTATACATAGATTTCACATACTACACTGAGGACATTCCCATGCCACCCTGACAAGACCCCCTGCCACCCCATGTAAAATATTCTAGATCTACCACTGACATGTACAGGGAATTTCAGTCATCAAAATGAACAGAACAGAGACTCTTTCTAAGTCTGTCAAAGCTGATAAAGTTACTCTTGTTGATGAGACCTGGTCTGAAATGTAGCAGTCAGGCCAAGAACAGCCTTTAAAATAGTAAAATCCTTAGGTTCCTTCCAGGGTTATATTAAAGCAGCACCGGTCAGACTTTCCTGGACCGCTGTCAGACTTGGATTGGACGTTCCAGATGCAGCCGAGTTCACGGGGGTGCGTCGTTGGTGGATGAAGCTTTAGGTCGAATCTAAACCACAGTCACTGTTTCCACATCTCAGAATCTAAACTGTAAAGAAGGTAACCCTGGTTTTTCAGCTCTGGAACATGACCAGACTGTTACAGGATGACTCATGGTGATGACAGATACGGTGGCAAAGCTGAGATAACCTGGGATAACCCCGATGACATCATCAGGTGTCATTTCACTTGAATTAGTAAAAATATATGAGGGTGAGATAACAGGTGTGACCGGCTTCACGGTGTTTGTCTAAACAGGAGGAAATACTTCACATGTAGAGTGTGGAGTTTATACCCACATGTCAGTTTACGATTATTATCCTCTCACTGTTACCATGGAGCCATTGGATTCAGTTACAGAGCTGTGTAAATGCAGTTGTGTGTGTCTTTGCTGTTCTGTGTTGAGGTGTTCTCGGTTGGAGGAGGGTGGGCGTACCCTCAGAGAGGTGGGTGTCAGCAT
The DNA here is from genome assembly GCA_029814645.1 of Fowleria isostigma. NCBI lineage: Eukaryota > Metazoa > Chordata > Actinopteri > Kurtiformes > Apogonidae > Fowleria > Fowleria isostigma. The sequence continues at coordinate 7,449,000 of JAPTGZ010000027.1, read as the reverse complement.
CCAGAGGGACGGAGAACCTCAGGACATGGCGTTCAGCTGCAGAATTGGTGAACTCATGGTGAGAAAACGCAGCTTCACAAACCAGAACCCTCAGGAAATTTATCATTCTTACACATGTGTTTGAAAAGTAGTAGTAAAATTAAAATTTAAAAAATCAAATTAAATTAAATTAAATAGTAGTAACAAAGCTATTTATAAAATGGAATAAGTAAAAAGTACAGAGAGTTGTGTGAAAATGTAAGGAGTATGGTAGAAGTAAAAAGTTGGCTGAAAAATAATTACTCCAGTTAAGTATAGGTAACCCAAATTTCTACTTAAGCAAGGTAACAAAGTATTTATATTTCATTACTTCATTACACCTCTGATTAGTATTCAACTTGCTGGTACTGTTAAGTAATATAGAGTAAAGGTGTAAATTTATGTTGAAATATGGAATTACTTGTATTATTACTACCATATTTATGTCCAGAGGTTTTATGAAGTGATACATGATGTGAATGAAACTTCTTTTTCCAGCTATTTCCACATGTACCTTTTCTTGACTGATGGTGATTCTGTCTAATTGTAAATGTAATCAGTGTGTTTTTATGTGTTGCTGACCTTAACTCCATTTCCTCCATCAGATCCTGGATGTGGACCATCTGCAGACGCCCCCCCAGCTGCTCCAGAGCTTGTGTATTTATGATGTGGTGTGGTTGCGAGGTGCCGGACCCTCGGCCGAGTCCAACTCCCCATGCCTGCACCTCAACGCCACCCTGCGCTGGGATTACCCGTCGAAGCTTGTACGTCACTTCAGGGTGTACTGGCGTCGGCTGAGGGGGCCTGATCCCAGAATCCCCCCAGGTCAACTGGTGTTGGTGGCCCGGGCGTATTCTAACCCCTTTAGGGTGACAGAGCTGGCTGTTCCGGATCCACCGGGTCTGCTGGAGCTGGTGGTGGAGCCAGTGATGACCAAAGGCTTCCTGATCCCAGAGAGTCACTGGGGAAGAAGAAGCCTGAGCTACACAGAGGAGCAGCTTGGACACAAATAAAGAAGTTTACAATAACAGAACCACGGCAGCCCCTCTGGAGGGTCCTGTCAGAAAAATCATGGCAGATATGGTACAAATCTGCATCAGTTCCACGGTTTACATTGTTAAACCCAGTTTTACTGACACATTTGCTCAGCTGTCTGTTTTCAGGCGCATACAGGAATAACTCACTCACTAATGTCTTTAAACCTGCAGTGCTCAGCATGAATGAATACACCTCCTTAAAAAGGTAAGATGTTAATCAACATCTCAATGAACATAAGCAGTTTCAAAACAATGGACAAAACTGAGTTTTATAGAACATTTCCTTCACTGAGAACATGATATGTTGTATAGTGTCCCCTACAAAATGTTGATTCTCAAAGAAAATTTAAGATTTTGTGACAAATCTGTTGGGGTGGACTCATGCTTAGCACTCTATAAATGGACTGGATTGAAGTGTGTAACATTTCTAGATCTGGTGTCAAACAGACGTTTCAGTTTACAGTGACTGCACTGCAGTTAATGTCATCACCCATTGTTTTTGAGTATAAACATATTTGACAAGCCTATAAAAGTGATTTGATTATAAAGTTCATTCGAAGTTATTTTCATAGAACTTCATTAAATACAGTACAATTTGCAGACAGTATTTGGACAGATACTGCTGTTACGAGTTACATTTACACAACAATTAAACTGACTTTATTAAAACCGGCATCTCAGATGATGTTGATCAGAGTTGTTAAATCTAATGTCACATTTACACAAGCAAACACATATGCAATACTCTTCTATGGTCTTGAGATGTAAATTAGCCGGCTATAATCTATAATATGGCTATAATCTCTTATATTTATGTGTAAATCCATAAATGTACTGTACATCATTAATATCCCATTTTAAAAACAAATAAATCATTCATCATTCAATGCTGAACACTTTCTGTAGGTTTAACAGTGTGCTGCTTAAGAACATGGTAAATATTACCAATACAAGAGTCAAAAAATCCTGAATTAAAAACTACATATAGCATTTATATAGTAATGCAGTAGTCATAGTTCTTATTTTATATTATGTAGATACATATTATATTAGCTTTGCAAAATAATATAGTATTGCACATATTGACTGGAAGAACATGAAATATTTACCAAAGATAATTTTGACAATATTTGATATATTCATAATGTACTGTACATTCGTCTGCTGCTGATTTTAAAGCTATGAAAGAAAAGGGTTTGACTGAATGATATTACATACATGTCAGTTTGATAAGCTGTACTTTCAAACAGAAAAAAATCTTCTGCAGTTGTTGTGTAAGATCAGAATATGAAATGGATCTGATTTGTGTGTTCAGTGAATTCGAATTAAATGTCATTTATGTTGTACTAAATACGTTGTGCAGTTTATTTTGTTGTAACATCCATGAGTCATGTAAAAGTTTTAATCATACTTTATCCTTACATTCATGTTGTTTAATCTCCTTGTGTTGATGTGAATAAACCTCATTATCTCTGCATGCTTGATCATCCAGTTCAGCCAAACAGATTAATCATTCTTAAAAGGAGCTGGATGTGCACTGCACGTGTTCTCTTTAACCTTAGTTACTGTTGAGTTTTTCATGTGTTGGTCATATGATGCGGTAGGGTTGGGGTCAGGAACAGGTGTGTATTAACTGGAGTCCTGCATACGCTTGTACCCTGTTCCAATAAGGAGCCAAGACATTTATAAAAACAGTGCCTTTATTGTCTTACTAAGCCAAGACATTTGTAAAAACAGTGCCTTTATTGTCTTACAGCTAAAATTTGCACAGGTTGTCATTTAAAAAAAAAAAAGTGATATTTGGTTTGATTTAGCAGAATCAAAAATAAAAGATAACGTGATGAGTGATTGTCGGAGCCGTTCCAGACGGCATCAGCACTGAGGTTCAGACCTGCTGGGTAATCATCTTCAGCATCTGCAATGCCATCGGCCCCTGGTCCGAGGGGATCTGAACCACAGACAGACGAGGGGCAGGTTTACATTTTATACATTCTACCCTGTATGGAGTTTTTTCCCCATTCAACACATCTAGGGGCAGATTTACTAAGAATGCAAATAACAGGTGCAAATTTGCTTGCTTGTACTAAAAAGTGTGTGTGCTATTGATTTGCGTGTCATGCATGCTTGCCTGCACAATTGGCAACAGGTGTAAAATTTTGGAGACTGCCCTGTTTAACCCATAAGGACCCAGTGTGACATTTGTGTCACTTCCCAAATCAATTTTTCCCTATATTAAACAGTACTTAAGTGGTTTATTGCATTTATTATAGTATTTTGTGTTTTATTACTGAAAATCAGGTATTTTCCAACATCTAATTTACTGATCATGTAATAGTTCAGAGTAAAATTGAGGATTATTATATCAAAAACAGAGAAAACTGAAGAAAAAGTGACTTTTTTTAGCAAATCGATCGTTAACAAATTAACCCAGTGTGTCCATTCACTGTCATTGATCCAACTCCATGGGTTTTACTGGTGAATCAATGTTGTGGAAGTAGGGTGTTTCCACGCCAACTACGGAGCCTCTGAACGTCCAAATGGGTCATATGTAATGACCATGAAAAGATGAATAACTGTATTTTACAAATAACTGTATTTTGGATCAACAGGGATTAAGCAGTTTATATCAGTAGATGATTTCGGTAGATGGTGGATGTTTGAGTCTTTATGGTTAAAAAAGGTTAAATATAGAGAAAATATCATTTGGGAACTGACACAAAAGTGGTGCCGGGTCTTCATGGGTTAAATGAGGATTTAGCGTGCGCTACTGATTGTCATCATGAACACAGGATCCTGGAATGATCCAGACGCATGGAAACGTAACGCTTCAGGAGTGTTGTCATAGAAGGTAAGTTCTAAAAATTGTAACATGTCATTGCTGGGTAGCGGATTGCCGGGTAGCAGCGCTGGATTAATTTTAGAGGTGGGGGGACTGTGGAGGTTGTTGAATGACTGTCAGGCACACATAATTTAGTTCCAATGTATCCTAATATCAGTGCGTAATGCTA
>JAPTGZ010000027.1:7395198-7405644 GCA_029814645.1 Fowleria isostigma | reverse complement strand
CAACCATGTACAACCTGAACTATCTTTTTAAAAAATATGTGCAATATCAACAATATTATGTCTCAGCTTATTACTGACGCAGAAAACATTTAGTAACAGGCATAAAATAGTTAAATTGCACTTATTTTCTCAGGTTTTTCAGGTTTCTCATATTTGTTCAGATTATTCTGACAGGGTAGTTTGTAATTATAAATATTTTTGTATGTAATTTTACTTTTTTCTACATTAAACCTATGAGAAAATTTGGGGTTATTATTTATAGAATATTATGCTATTTTAAAGACTGTAACTGTAAAGCGGGGGTGTCAAACTCATTTTAGTTCAGGGGCCACATGTAGCCCAGTGTAATCTCAAGTGGGCCAGACCAGTAAAATAATAATAAAATTAAAGTCCAAATTTTTCTTTTTGGTTTAGTGTGAAAATTATATTACATTTGTCATTATTTATAGAGTATTATGCTATTTTCTTAAACATCACACTGAGCTGTAGGTGACTCCTGAACATCCTTGACTGTTAATGTTTTCACCATAACTTTTATACTTTACAAATTCATCCTGTGGGACTGATTAGACCATTTGGCAGGCTAGTTATGGTCCGTGGACCTTATGTTTGACACCTCTGTCATTTATTTTGTTCTTTTAGATCTTCGGTCATGATGTGGTATTCATCTGAACATGTCTAGTGCCAAAAAAATAATTGGTGCACAAAAATAAACTAAAAATGATGCCACCACTAATGAGCCTGTTGTGCGGTTGAGTTTCTTGGCTGAAGGAGTGAGCTGTACTTTGTCCAGATGATGCCTAAGACTTAATGAAGTAAATGATGAGTGATTTGTGATTTTGTGTATGTTTCAGTAAACCTGAATGTGTCTGTTTCCCGCAGGTGAAGAAGTTAACCACTTATCTAGATCCTAATGCTGATGGGAAAATTAACTTCAAAGACTTTTGCCACGGGGTGTTTGCTATCAAAGGTATGTGAAGTATAAATACATATGAAGAACTAGAGTGACATAACGGACTTCCTCATACATGAAGATATTAAAGCCAACGTGTAGTTTTCTTAGCCCAGTTATTGTTGTATCTGTGTATTATGTAGATATTCTCTGTTATTCCAGAGCCTGTTCAGATACAGTGGTATGAACAGGATGATAATGCAGTTATCTGTGTGTTCCTCATCTGTTTACATGTCTTGGTTCCTCTGGTTGGCAGGGTGTGAGGAGATCCTGAAGATGGCGGTGGGTCCTCGTAGTCGAAACCCCAGCCAACCGTCGGTTACTGACAACGGCTACATTTACCAGGTAACAAGAAGCTTTTACGCCACTGTACTGGGAATCGCGAAGGTGGATTAATACCCAAGAAAATGTAGGCTGTGTTCTGGAAAAGTTTATTGTGCAGATGACTCAGGGTTTTTTTTTTTAAATATTACAAAATAAAATCACATTGATGTAAACCAAGGCTTGTGACAGTTGCGTAAATGGACTTGTACTGTTAACTAGGGTATACATTATGTTATTTTGCAAAAAATCTGTAAACCTAGCAATTAATTTTCTTACTACTACTGCTACTCCTACTACTACTACTACTACTACTACTACTACTACTACTACTACTACTACTAATAATAATAATAATAATGATAATAAATTTTATTTTTATATTAATTCTTGCAGAAAGATTTCACAAAGGGCTTTACATTAAAATCTGGAGTAAATTACACAGGCAATTAAAGTACATAGTTACATACAGACATAAAAACATACACAGGTTTAAAAAAAAACAGACGCAACTATATTCATAGACATAGGCATACAAATATAAAGCCAAATGGTCATAAAGCCCACCCTACTCAGGAGGCACAAATATAAAGTGAACATTGAAATCGGTTTGTATCATCCTAAGTTTCACTTCAAAATTAATTTTGTCAGCAGTACATTTTAGAGAGATTAGGTTAGATAGAATTTTATTGATCCCCTGAGCCCTCAGAACATTGAAGTTCCAAAAAGCAGTACAACACCGAGCATACACACAAGAAAACGGCAAGAAAAAAAAGTAAGACAAAAACTAGAAAAGCACTGAGAGCGCAGACCTCCGCCAAGCATGATAGTTCCCCCAGATTATTACACACCAAAGTAATAATCCTACATTTATTTGTATCGGTGCCCTGACTATTTAAAACATTTTTTTTTTCTTTTTGTTAGTGGAGTTTTATGCACAAATGCCGATAATAGTCCTATCTCCCAATGTTAAAGAACTCTTTAAAAAAATCCTGTAATTTTCTCAAAATCCATCCAGTAGTTTTTGTATAAAGTTGCGAACAGACAGACACAGACAGACAGACTGCATGGAGGACACTGCCCCAGTACGTGGCCCCTCCCCCTTCCTCACACACACAGCTCAGTGAAGCGCAGGTAGCCCCACCCACACCTGCATGGAGGAGAGGAGAAATTGTAACTAGCACCATTCGAACCAAATTGGCGCATTTGGACGGGAGTAAAATGTCAGATCACTCCCAAAATCTAATCAATTGTTCCTTGTGTCATTTCCATAATGTCCTGAAAGTTTCAACCAAATCTGTCCAGTAGTTTTTACGTAAAGTTGCTAACAGACAAACGCTGGCAAAAACATAACCTCCTTGGTGGAGATAACAATACGATACCATAGCTGTAAAAAAAAAAAAAAAAACAAAAAAAAAAACTATAAAATATGGTATTGAAAAGAACACTTGCACATCAGAAAGTATATGTGAGTTAAATGACTTGTTAACTACACACCATTTTTATGTTTATAATTTCTAAGGTGTTGTAGCATGTTCACTATGATGCAGTCCATGCCTCCCAATATCCCCACTAGAAATCAGCCTCCTGTAACTGATCAGTTGCTTAGCAACAGGAGAGGGAGCAAGTGTAGAGGGAGCGAGATGGATGGAGGTGTGGCTTTATCCCAGCATTTCAAATCCTGAAGCATTGCTGTGTTTTGGAATGTGAACGCCACTGAGCCGTCATGTTTTAGGAATACAGTGGATTTCTGTTGTGTGTTTGGGCTAAAGGCGACTGTTGGGCCACGCTGAGGATGACATGTGGCCTGTAGACTTAACTGGTAAGGTGTGCGGTTGTGTGTCACATGTAGATGTCAGTGAACTGGTCTGTGAGCGGTAAATAAAAAGGGTGTTTATGGATATTGAATGAAAAGTCATATTGTATTTGATCTGCAAGTCGCATGTTGTTAAGGCAGTTATCTTATCACATACTAATACTTAGTTTTCAGCTGCAGATTGAGCTGTGTGAAGTTTGTGTTAAAAATTGAGCTGTACCCACACAGATGTTCAGATGAAACCCTTCTGTACTACAGTTTATAATTTGGGGATGAGATGTCTGGTTTATTAGATGGAGTTGAAATTGAAGGATGCTTCTCCAGAGAGATTTGGATTCATTCACTGATCCTCTGCATCATGACTGAGTGTATAATTTTGTGCATGCTTTTATAGTAAAACACAGCTTCCCCATCCAACCAGTATAAGTGGTCACAGTCTAGACACAACATGTTGGGGTGCTCACTGACAAACATGTGGGCATCCTCTGTAATGTCTCTGCCCTGCATTACTTTGCACAGTGATCTGCACTGTTCACTGTTGTAACATTAGAGTAGAAATAGTAGAGGCAGAAAGTTAGACATCAGTTGTAAAGGCTTACTGCTCATGACATATAGTGTATTTGTAGCCATAGTGTGTTCCCCTGTTGATGCGTCACTCAGTAATTTGCCCTTATTTTAAATTACAGTTGTGTTCTGTTTGTTTTTGTTGAGTTGTTTTCCATTCTTCCCTTTATATCAGACAAAAACATGTGTATAATTGATGAATTGAAGCCACAGGGCAGATCCGCAGAAGGACTTCTATCATGTCTGCTTTGCATTCAGTCTAATTGTGTGTCTATGACTGACTACACACACACACACACACACACACACACACCAAATAGCAGAGGAGGGGAAAACATTTATTTTGTCACTGCGAGTGGAAATTGTGTTTGGAACATGGTGTGTTTTGCAGTGGTACCCCAGTTGGGTGAAGCCAGACAGGTGTATGTATTATTAATAACACAGATCTGGGGCACGCCAACCCTCCCCCAGGAGACCCTCCCTGGGTCAAATACTAACATTACTCTGGAGTCTTACTGGTGTTGAGTTTTAGTGCAGATAAGGAGAATCTAAATGTCCTTTTCTGTCTTGAGTCTTTTTACCAACTATGATTTGCTCAGAGGTAAAATATTCTGTGGAGCTTACAGACTTTACTTCCATCCATTAAAAGAAGACTTTTCTTGCCGAAAAGGGATTCATTTAATTTTTCTCTTTATTATTATAAGGCAGTGGTTCCCAACTTTTTTTGGCTCGTGACCCCATTTTAAGATCTTAAATTTCTAGTGACCCCAGACATTTAAAACGGATCATTTTTTTTGCTGAAATTAATTTGTTTTTGATCATGTAATAGTTTTCTACATTATACTGCAAATAAACATTAATTTTAGATGATATCTAGGTTATATAATGTATATGTAATGGACAGAGGCTGAAAAGTCAGGTTGACATTACTGCACAAAGTGAGAATTTTATTTTCCTTGGTCAGGATACGAACACTCAGTGGAGCTTGTATTTACAAGGCTGCAAATTAATACTGAACAAACAATAACTCAAACTATGAATTATGAAAGAGCTGCAGCATCTTAAACCAACCACAATGAATATATGAAGATAAACAGTACCACAGTGTCATCAAGGACTCAGTATCATTAAAGACTGGAGACAGGGGGCGCTGTTTTGTGAAGGCAACTCCTGTCACGGCTGATGAATGTCTGTGGATTTTAGCATTTTTATGGTATGTGTTAGTGATTTATTTATTTATTTATTTATTAATATAACTTGTGTGTTTTACATGATGTGAAACATGGCAGTGCTTCAACTGGCCCTCATTTGGCTCATAATTTTGGGTCTATGGCTCGCAAACGGACTTTGTTTGGAACCGGGACATCCATCTACCACCATGCCAAATAGGCTCACCTACTCCCAGGAGCACCTGCTGGAGCTGGGCGGCCTCACCTCGGACTTGCTTGAACCCTCCCTCCAAGACACCAACATACCACCAGAGTTACTCCAAGAGATTAAATAAAAGCAGATACAGAGAAAAAGAGGCTCCAGAGGATGGATACGCTTACCTTTTTTTTAATCAATTACAAGAAGTTTCATGATCCCAAGGTTGAAAAACACTGTTCTAAGGTCTGACTTGGTGCTTCATCGACAAAACAAAATTTTATTAAAATAGAAATGGTTGATTTATTTGTAATAATTAAGTGTTATATGAAAAATAGAACTGCCAATCACTATTATACTATTAAAGTAAGTAGTAGAGAGTTATTCCCATTAAATAATTACTGTAATGGTCATTAGTCCTTCAGTTTTATAATGAACTATAAATATTTGAATACTACTTATAATAGCACAAATTAATTGTAATGCTGGGTTTTCAGTGTTGTTTCAGCAAAACATCTGATTAATACCTGAAGGACTCCACTGTCTGCAGCTACCAAGAGATGAATGAAATTTCAACATGTTGTCATCATGACTTTGTTTCATTTGTGATAGAAATGTGCACTACACAAACTCCTGGAAGTTAAACTGGACTAATTTATTTATCTTGACATTATTTATTTATTTTTTTTTCCAATAGAATGGCAAAGCTAAGCTGGGTTCTCCCATCATCGTGTGTACGAGGTCGTACTGCAGCTCCTGCAGTGACGCTGCTGCTGATGGGGAGTGTGACATGGACAGCAGCGCTGAAAATGGAAACGGCTCAGACTCCCTGAACCCAACGCTGCAGCGCAGGTCAGTAAGAATGGCTGAAACTATTTCAACAGTTGACTAGTCATTAACTGTAATGACTAGTCAGATCATGAACTGCAAAAGAAAAAAAAAAAACAACAACACTGGCTCTTATTTGTGTCCATTGCAGTGATAAAATACAGTTTCTTTACTTTAACAATGTTGTTAAAGTTAATACTTTAACAACATTTGATACACAACAATTATACATAACAAAGTTTGTTAAACAAATATTAAATTCAATAGTCAATAAATATTGCAGCATGAATAAAGTACGTTTTCCCTTTAACAAAAGTGCATTTTGTGTAATTTTGTGACAATTTCAATGCATAACAAAGTTAAACAACTAAATACTAAAGAATTTTAATCGGCAATAAAATAAAAAAAAAAAAAGAAAAATTAAAAGTGCATGACGTTACTAACAACCTGTCAATGATGCCTTTAACTATTTGTCAATTAGTCGACTGCTTGTTGCCTCCCTTGTCAGTAATAACAGCTGGGCCAGTGAGTGTAGGAAAATATGATTTTTTTTTTTTTTTTTAAGTCGATCAATACTGAGAATTATAATAATTTAAAAAATCATTACAAGTTAAATCATTATATTTTGTTTCTATTGAAAGGGCAATGTTGGGCCTGAGTGACAGATGCAGGAGATGCTGGGTTTAAATAATTTATAAAAGACATAATGAGACAAAAACCGTATTGCAACAAATGATAAGACAAAATTGCTGTAAAAGAGCAGACGAGACAAAAATATCCAGCAAACGCTAATTTGTTTTGCCAATGAATATTTCAGACATGTAAAAAAAAATTAAAACGGTTACAAAGATAACGTCTTTTCTAACATTCAAATATTGATGAGTAAAATTACATAAAACAACAACACTGTTTTGGCTGACTATGTCTTAATATAAAGTTCTATGTGAATCTAAATTTTGCTGTTTGATTGTCCCTCCCTCCCTCCGCTCTTTGTATTTTTGTACCGTAGCCTCCCGACGGCCTCGGCGTCTGCTGCCGTCATCTCGGGGGAGGAGCAGTTTGAGGACTACGGTGAAGGGGAGGATGTGGACTTCACTCCCAGCAGTCCTTGTCCTGAAGAGGACGTCCGAACTAATGGCTTCTCGGATATGGGATCGTCCCTTCCCTCAAGGTCGGCGTTCACACCATCAGTCACACACTGGCTTTTTGTTTTTCACTTGAGTGGTTTGTACTGAAGGGATTTTGATCAGAGCTGGCCACTTGTGTGCAGATGTCCAGTCAGTCTGAACTTGAATTTGAATGGGTTATATGAAACTGGAGACACTGATTAAAAAGGACATAGAGTACAAACTGTTGGAATATTGAGCTGCTTGTAGTTTTGAGACATTAAATAGAACAAATAGTAGACAATACTGAGGAAGATATTGGATTACAAAACTATAAATGCTCTCATTACAAAGCCAGACTCGGAGGTAGCTTATTTTTACTTTGCCGACTTCAGCTGATCACTCCTTAATTAAACTAAACAGCAAATACTATATTTTGTCTTGGGACTAAATTTCATTTCTAGGAAAATGATAGCCAACTCTTAAAATGACAAAGAGGGCCCTTACTGCCAACTTAAAAGTGCAGGAGCTGAAATCAGGAGGATAACACCAAAATATGATGGTGTACATACTCGCCAAATCCATAGACTAAAACTAAATATAGATGGTGTTTCACATCATACAGTAAAGCTGTTGAGACGCATTTAAGCCTGAAAACTGAGTCCTGAGAAGGAAGTATGGTTCTTGTTTCTTCTGTCATTTGAATTATATTTTGTCTCCATAAAAGCTATTGGACACTGCAGCTTCATGGTCAGTGGATCTCAAAACAAAGTCAGTTCCAGGTGAAAGCAGCCCTTTAACCTGCGATTTCCATGGCTTTGTGAGGTGCATACACATGGTAGTACAGCTGTTTTCTGTCTGTCTTACTGATGGGGCACATACAGTAGTGGAAAAAGTTTTTGGACACCCTTAAAGTTTATCCAATTTCAGTAATTCTAATCAAATATTTGCAGAAACCCCCTTTTTTGTCTTTTCTAAGGTATGGGCATCAGACACAAATATAGATAATTCTTTTGTTTATTTGTATATTGACTGTTTCAACACATCATGCCCTGGATGTGTGAATCTTGCTGAAATATTCAGTTTTGACCTTGGTGGAACAGAGCATCTGTAGAAAGGAGCATATGGGTTTCAAAAATAGAACATTACTTGGGAGAGTTCAATGACTTAAGAGTGATTGTTAATACAATATATATTACAAATGCATAGGGTGTCCAATTTTTTTTCCCATCACTGTATATTAGGTGTAAAATAAAATTATCTAAATTAGAAAATGTTTTAATTACAGTTCTGACACATCATTGTCCATTTTAAATGAATGTGATGTTAATGTAGATTTTTTTAAAACTTGCTTGAACTTGCTTTTTCATGTTTTTTTCAGTTGTGTTCACACTGTAAAAAAAAACAACAACTACAAAATCCCTCAAATGAAGTAATTCAAATGAACAATTGATATAAAACTATATGTATGTGTACTTTTGCCAGTATGTGAAATATTCTTTAAGGCTTTAACTAGCCGTACATCTAAAGTGACATCTGCAGAAACCCTGTGTGCTATGTATGGTATTATTGATATGTATTTTTGTTCTAAATCAAGAAAAAGATGGAGAAACAAATGCTTTTTTTTCCTCCTTACAGTGCAGGACAGACTCCTCAAAAGATGCGTCAGTTGTACAACAGTGAGCTGCTGGACATTTACTGCTCTCAATGCTGCAAGAAAGTCAATCTACTCAATGACCTGGAGGCTCGGCTAAGAAACCTGAAGGCAAACAGGTACAACACACGCACATGCAAACACTAGTGCAGATACATATGCCCCTTTTTCACTGCATTGTACCAGCTCGGCTCTACACGGTTTGCTACAGCACTGTCGGTTTTCCACTGCACAATTCATATCAGCTTGGCGCGACTGAGGTGGGCGTGGTTAGTAGAGTCGAAACTTGAAACATACATTTTGGTATAGTAAACAATAACAACAATGGATGACATGGAGGTTCTACTGTACTTGTTGCTCGGTCTGTAGTTTTTTGTCACAGAAAAGGTGACATGAGATATAACAGGACACAAGTGGAGATAAAAAAAAAGTGAAAGTTATGAAAGCCAATGCAGAAGTATGAAGCTGAACACCGGCAAATAAAAGCTGATGAGAGACGATGTCTAATGTTAAGATAATGCCTATAGATGTGTCACTGAACGGTCTGTGTGGACCAAGCCACGAGTAAAATGATACAGAATGATGTAGGGACAATGTGGAGACTGTCTCTGTTATCAGTCTTGTCTGTGTATGATGTTTACATTACACTTTACGTGCGTGTGATGACTCTCCCTCTGGCCAATCAGTGGTGTGCTGTGTAATCTCAGCCCTATGCAGCACGATTTAGCCCAGTTGGACCTGAAGCGGAGGAGGTACAAAAAAAAAGAACTTGTACCAGGTACAAGGTGCAGTGGAAAAGCGTGAAAACTGTGCCAAGTCAAGTCATCCTGGAAAGGTGCAGTGGAAAAGGGGCAATAGATGAGAGAAAATGGTGAGACTGAGGAGCTGCTACATTAACATCAGCCATACGTAGAGTCGAAACACTCAGATTAGCTCACACACACACACAGAGGAGCCACCCTAATCCAACATCGACTCAACATCAAAGGGTGAGCCTGTGTGGTTCCTATAGCAACCGCATCCCCATCTGGTCAGGGGGCTGGTAGCTTTTTTGTGAAACTGCTCCAATGCACCAACACTGATGCAGTAGCGTGACTAGGATTAGGAGGAGAAACCTTTGAAATAATATGATAAAAGCTGTAATGCTCTACTGCTACTGATGTGTGTTTGATCTCATGTTTCAGCCCTAATAGGAAGATTTCCAGCACAGCCTTTGGTCGGTGAGTAACCTGATTCTTTAGATGTAAAACCACTGCAGTGAATCACATTTGCATAGAAAGAACAAAATGTGTTGACTATGAATTGCAGTGCAGGGCTGCACACAGTAAATGACATGCCATAAGTTAGTGTATGACCATCATGTCACTGTGGATGTGTGTTGTCGTCACTGCAGGCAGCTGTTCCAGGCCAACCACAGCGTATTTGGGTCGAGTCAGGGCAGCAGCACAGAGGATCTGTTCACCGACAGCATCGACTCCTGTGACCTCGACATCACAGAGAAAGTACACAAACACACAGAACAGCTCTCACTTTATTGTCTACAACAAGCTTGATTTAGATTTACTCCAATGGCTATAATAATTAGGAAGACTTGTATATAATCTGAAGCCACATCATCATGTTTAAATAATCTTACTCCTTTTGAGTCCAAAATAGCTCCTCGTTTTGTACCTGAATAATAGCTGAATGTATTTAATTAACGTATAAAGGTCATTCGCTGGGTTTCCATGATAGTTTTCGGCAAAATAAGTAATGAATGATGTATTTATTTTTAGAATGAAACGACAAAAGTAAAACATACAAAAAAAAACAGGCAACAACACGTAGTGCACAGAAACAG
>JAPTGZ010000027.1:7377976-7387991 GCA_029814645.1 Fowleria isostigma | reverse complement strand
TCGTGGATGGGTACACCACAGTATAAGCTCTTTCAACAAATTCCCAAACAACCCAACTCCAAGAAAACCGGCCTTCATCATGAGTGCTGCCCATGAATCCTGTAATGTCTGTATGTGAATCTGACAGATGGGAAAAGGAGACCACATGAGATCTCTGAACGTGTACTTTTTACTATGTCAACTGCATTGAATACTTGCGTACAGACCAGAGATACTTCCTTAACAGCGCATCCCAGAATACCTTGCACAGGTGTCTCTTAAAGTGACAGAACTTCTTTCTGTATTACCTACATTATAAATACTAGAATAATTCAATGAGTTAGCAAGAAGTTGAACATGAGAAACGTGCAGAGAAACGACTTAGGAAACAGATTTAAAGGGGGCGTGTATGCAATAAGGAAACTATCATAAAGAATTGTGTGAATAAGATAGAAATGCATGCATATTAGTGTATAGATGTTTAAAAAACTTATATTTGTAAACTCTTGAATGAGTTCAGTTGTACGTAAAATATATTGTGTGTATTTTATCTGTCAGAAAACGAATGAAAAAGTTTTGACATCCAGAATTACAAATACGAAATGCAATTTTAGAATTATGCTTTTGGGGACCCACAGCACCCATGGGCTCTGAGGGAGAAACAAGAGCCCTTAGAATCGATGTATCCTCTGCTTGATAAGTATTGCCTAAAGCAGTGGTGTATTTTTGACAGTTGTGTCCTGCTGGTGAATTCATATTGATAATGGAGAAAGTGTAATTGTAATTCTGGATGTCAAAACTTTTTCAATCATATTCTGACAGATAAAATACTCGCATTTTATCTATGACTGAACTCATTCAGGACTTTTATAAATATTATTTTTTTCCACAACTATAGACTAATATGCACGCATTTCCATCTTATGCACACAGTTTTTTTGACAGTTTTCTTATCCCATAGGCGTGTCCTAACTTAGTCATGTAAGAGAGGCGCATGTTCTGAAATTACCCAAAAGCCAGTTTGTGAAAAGTCATGGTTTTATTTGATAAATAAATGATCATCTCATTGAATGTCACTGCATATTATTTTACAGACTGATTGTGTTGAATCAGAATGGGCTTAATTGCTCTGTATCGTGATTTAGGTGTGAATCGCATCGTGAGGTGCCACACACGTATCTTTAATATATCGGATCGGAGATGCTGTATCGAGATGCGTATCGTATCGGACTTACAACTAAGATTCCCAACCCTAGTAGACACACTAACCAAGGAGCTGAGCTCTACAGGTTATCGCTGGCTGTCACTCACAGGGTTCAATTGGACATGAGCAGAAACAATGAGCAGTGTCTAGGACCATGCGGCTGACTCTATGCGTTCTCTGTGAACCACTGCCAAAGCAGGTTTTCCACTTTTCTTGTGTTTAATATCACAGTGAAGTATCATTACTTTCATTCTGTTTTGGAATGGATAGAAACTGGGATGGAGTATAGTCCAGAAGTCTCAAGTGTGATAAGCTAATGCTATGCTAACTTACAAACATAGATTACACTGCTAATGCTGTCTGTTAATTTTAGCATTGTATTTGATAACAGTAAGGTCAACTTTGGGTCATGTATAAACAGAATAATTAACACTAGCTGGCATAAATATCAGGCTCACTGACAAACCATATAATCTGTCTCAGTAGGACTGCTGTTAAGTGATGTTGCATCATGGATTATTTTTTTGTAAGCACTGTGGGTATTAAATGTATGTAGTTAAGGCAGCTAGAGTTAAATGAAGTTCTCTATAAGCAAAGATTAACGCTAAAGTCTGTTTGTATTGTCAAGAATGACAGGGTAGTTGGAGACATAATTCAGTACTGATTAAATGTAAACCTTAGCTAACACAGTTATGCCAACAGCAGGGGTATTGTAATAAAGTACTGTTAAACATCATGAAACAGAATGAATTACATGAAGGAATGAAAGCCCACACAACAAACAAGACTTCATCTCAGTCCCAGACGTTGCTGATTAGGTTAATGTACTTAACACACAGATATGAGGTTGATCTCCCCTTATCTCAGCTGGAAAAGAAACAAAACCTATTCCAAACATTTTGAACCAGTATTTTCAGAATCCAACAGGTTTGTACGACTGTAGAAGGTGATAGAAGGAACTGGAGGATGTCTGCAACATGGGCCTTTTGGTGACATACACTCCACCTCTGACAGCTGATTGTTTCTATCCCTTTAAATTGGCCGTCTTAACTCTTCTGAATGTCAGCATGTTTAATATGTGACACCGTCTACACTGAGTGATCTGTCAAATTAGTTGATGTGTTAATGCCTAATGCTCAATACACCTGTAAAGGACAGTTGAGCGCAGTGTCTCAGCCTTCAATCGCCATGGATTTCTGATGACTGATGATTCGAGGTGCCAAATTATGTGCCAATATTTATATCTTAGTAATCTACTGTTTACATGCATTGTAAAAGTTTAGACTAGAAATGTAAAGTAAGACATGCATGGTGCAGAAAAGTTTGTGTCACTATAAAATGTCAACAAAGGAGCACTTTAAATGTCTAATGGGGGGGGGGGCTGAAGAAGGAAACTGAAATGATGATGGGATGCTAGGGGTAGTGATTTCACTGTGTTCATGGTCCACATCAGCAGAGGTTCTATGCTTTCAAAGCTTTACAGTCAACAGGTATTTGTGATTTATTCACAGATTATTATTATTATTATTATCATATCAAGATTGTCATAAGCTTTAGCACGGAAAACACAAGTAACTATGATGACACTAATTCAGTGAATGTTCTGACAGATGTCCTGAAGTGTAGATGGAGTAGATTCAATCCACTGGTTCTGTGGTTCCACTTACTGGTCCGAAACAAAGGAAACACTTTCAACCTACCTTTAATGTAAATTTGTATTACTTCACCTAATTGAACTAAAATATTTCTATAAAATATTTTTGCACATGTAACGTAGATACTCCAGCCACCACACCTCAGGTGTGTGACAGTAAAAGGAGCTGTAGTGAGCACTACATTATCTATCTATGAACATTAGATTTGCTTCATTGCACAGTATTTACCATTTATCTATGTATTTATTTGACTTCTCACATTCTTACAGTTTTTGTGCAATTGTAAAGTGAAAAATATCTAAGAAGTCATGTATCATGATTTGTCTGTTGTTGCACTGGGCTTCATTCATGTATTTAATTTAATTTATAACACAGCATCTGTGATTTCATACATTGTAAATGTTGTAAAAAATGTAGCTACTATTTATGTGCAAGTTGTTCCACTTCAGTATGTTTTTAGAGGTTTGACACACCAAAATGTGTTGTAGGTGACAATGTAAGCTCATAATATAGCACACTTCGTGCCATAGCCAAAGTGGAATTACGATATTAAACATGGTTAAAAAAAAAAATAAAGTCACAACTTACATGTTTTCTCGTTTCTTTTATTTATGTGTGGAAAAAAACACAATAATTAAACGTATTGTACATGGATGTCTATGATAAAGTCCATTTGTATTGGCCCCAGGGGGTTGGTATCTTGTTAGTGAGGTTACACTCATTCTGTTTGTCTAGAAAATATTATGTATACAGTACAAAAACCCTAAAAACCAAAATGGCATTCAACAGTTCTGGAATCGGGAAGACTTATTTAAATGTCCAAGTGCTATTGTATTGATACAAAGAGACATTTTCTCCCAGTATGAGCTAATGCACTGACGAACACAGATACTTCATTTAATGGAATGAGATAAAACCCAGAGGATCATCTAATCCATTTAAAGCCCAAAGAATATGGAAATATGTTCATTTCAACATTCAGAAACTGCAACAAAATAAGCACAAAATTAATATATACAAGGATACACTTGTTTGAAACAACAGTTTAAGCTTAGTAAGGCAGTATTTATTTATTGGCACAATTGGGCCAAAACTCTAAGTATACTGTAAGTCATGGGCTAGATGGAGGTAAAAGGAACAGGGTCAGTGTCCAACTGTTGTCAAAAACCTGTCCAACTTATGTCTCCTAGAGCTGGTATTTGAGCTTCACTTTTTCTAATGGAATTAAACAGCTTTGCATTGGTTACATAAAGATAGAAGAGTATCTGCACATTTGGATATTACTTTTCCCCTAAATGTCTGCCTACCATAGCTTTAAACAGAAAATAGTAGTTGAGTAATAAAAGAGCTAAAGAATCCCAGTGTCTGTCAATGTGCACTGATAAAGCTTGTTTTATTGTTGATTTTCTGACTGATTTGTTACCAGTGATAATGTGTTTTCTCTTAAACACAGGGTGACTCTTCATCAGGATTTATTTGACACAAAGTCACTGAGAAATTACTGAACTCAAACCCAAAGGCAGCAAAGAGTGGTTCAGTGAATGTAGTGTGGAAGGTGTGGAGGTGGATGAGTGTGTCGGAGGAAACTCTGTAGAAAGACAGGGTTCCAGCTGGACAGTCCAGGTACACGCCCACTCTACCACAGTCCAATGCCGGGGGAGTGCGAAGGACTGTTCTGGTGTTTTTGTGACTGGCGGTAAATTTATCATCAGAGCACATCAGACTCCATGACTTGTTGTTCTGTCCAATCCAGCAGTTGTCACCCTTCCCTTTTCTTTTGATGCCTTTGTACGTCACCCCTATGTTCACCCATCCTTTACACTCCACCTCCCAGTAACAGCGTCCAGTCAGACCTTCTTTACACAGGACCTGCATCCGGTGGTTAAACCTCTCTGGGTGATCGGGATAAGCCAGCTTCTCTTTTGTCTCTGTCACTGTTCTGTTGTCCTCAGACAGAGCTAGGCCTTGGTTCACTGTGTTCGGGTCCAGTGTGAGATCACATGCATCTGAAGGACAAAGTAAGGCAACATATTTTCTTGCTTATCAAACACCTCCATAACAACATAGAATAATGGGTTAAACTATGATCTTTATAAAAAACTGTGATTTTATCAGCAGAATGTTTTATGTATATATTACCATGGCACATAAAAGCACACTTACACTTTTTGGGTCCTGACTTTAACCTCTTCGCTCCACCATGGTCCACACTGAAGTGAAGAGATGAGAGTCAAATTAGCATTTCACATTTAAAGAGTTTAGATTTGCATCTCTAAATACTTATCCACTACCCCAGAGAATATGCTTGAAGAAGCTGGTTATCACCGTCAGATTAACCATAGCCACATTTTTGATAAACCATTTTCAGCCTGAATACTACAGTCATTGAATGCCAAACATTACAACCTGCTCTAAGAGATTATTAAGCTTTAATGAAAGGAGATTCCACTGTTTACACCTTCTGTACTCAGGAGGACTTTAAGGACTTGATTCAAAGGAAGAAGCTATAAAGAGCTATGGTCACCAAATGCCTTGGAGATCCTTTCAAGGTTCAAGAGGAAGTCCTTGGTATATGACTGTGACTACAACTGGCAACTGAGCTTTAAATGGAATTGACCTCTTCTAAGCAACAACTCTTTTCAAACCTGAGAGAGACCAGTTTCACCCGTGGGTCTTCCAAGGCGTTGCCTAGAAGCCTCTGCCCCAGTTCTCCTGGATGATTGTAGCTCAGATCCAGCTCTTTTAGATAGAAAGGATTGGAGGTCAGTGCAGACGCAAGAGCAGCACAGCCTTCCTCTGTCACCAGGCATCCTGACAACCTACCAATACACACAGAAAAACCCCACAAACTATTACACATCAGTGTTTGTACACCAATAGACTTTATTTTACTTAATAACCTGGTTAAGTCCATGAACCTAAATACATTTAAAAGGCTTATAGTACTTGGACATTTCTTATACAAAAAATGTTTCCAAAGAAACAGTAGACTAGTGGAATGGTTGTGACAAGGATTTGAAGATGTATGATCAAATCAAAAACATTTACAAACTATTGATAAAAAAGATGGTGATACAATAGAAAAGTGTTGCATGATCACAATCTATGTTTGTTCAAAATGCTTTGAAAATTATTTAATAAATTCTATAAAAATGTTTTGCTTTTGCCTCGGGTCTCGCATACATGTCTGTAAACTGTCTTTAGCCAAAGAGCTGCTTACTTTAATATTTTAAGTACAGAGTATGTGTAATAAAGTACAGGTTCAACCTAGATAATTTCAGTCAATATTATTTTGTTTTTATGTGTAATTTAATATCTTGTTCTGGGAAATTCTGGGAACAATTCAATAGAGACTGAAATAAAGTTACTGAACTAAAAAAAAAGATTCAAAGATACTGACCTTAGAGTTTCTAGTTTACAGTGTGGTCTACTCAGTCCAGCAGCGAGTAGTTTTACTCCGGAGTCCCTCAGGTCATTGTTACTCAAGTCAAGTTCCCTGAGGCTGGAAGTCTGGGAGCTGAGGAGTGATGCCAGGGCTTCGCAACTTCTGTTTGACAAGTTACAGCCACTCAATCTGAAAAGAATCATTGAATGCATCAGTAATTTTGTCCTTGAAATACATTTGAGGTTAAAAATACTCTAATGTGTCGAGTTGTCAGTATTCCTACTTGGATGTTGTGGAGAGGCGGATCACTGGCAGCAGCCTCATGAGACCTTCCTCTGAAGATGAGAACTTCCTCAAGTCAAACACATCCAGGTGTTTTTCTGATGTTAATAAGATGAAGACCAGGGCTGACCACTGAGCAGGACTCAGATTGTCTGTTGAGAGACTTCCTGAACTCAGGTACTTTTGGATCTCCTCCACCAGAGAATGATCATTCAGTTCATTCAGACAGTGGAACAGATTGATACACCGCTCTGGAGAAGGATTCTTCCTGATCCTTTCCTTGATGTACTGTACTATCTGCTGGTTAGTGTATAAGACATGCCTTGGCTCTTCCAACAGACCTCTCAGAAGAGTTTGATTGGTCTTCAGTGAAAAGCCCAGGAGGAAGCGGAGGAACAGGTCGAGGTGGCCGTTGGGACTCTGCAAGGCCTTATCCACAGCAGTCTGGAATACCAATGATCCAGAAGAGCTGAGTGTGATTAATTTTATCAACCAACTGGATCTGGACTGGGGTTCTGACAGGAGGTTAACTCCAGTATTGAAGAATGTCAAAGACATACAGAGCAGCCAGAAATTCCTGGAAGCTCAGGTGGACAAAGCAGAACACCTTGTTCTGGTACAACCCACGTTCCTCTTTGAAGATCTGTGTCAGCAGTCCTGAATATACCGAGGCTGATCTGATATCAATGCCACATGTAATCAGATCTGACTCATAAAAGATTGGGTTGCCTTTCTGCAGCTGCTCATACGCCAATTTACCTAGAGACATAATCATCTTACGGTCATTTTCATTCCAGGGAGAATCTGTCTTATCTCCTCCCAGGTACTTGAGCTTCCCTTGTATGGACTGCACTACAAGGAAGTGGATGTACATCTCTGTCAGAGTTTTGGGTAATGTGGTTTTATCATTTGCTTTCACCATATCCTCCAGAACTGTAGCAGTGATCCAGCAGAAGACTGGAATGTGGCACATGATGTGGAGACTTTGTGATGTCTTGATATGGGACATGATTGTGCCATCCACCTCTTCATCTTGAAATCTCTTCTTGAAGTATTGTTTCTTTTGGTTGTCAGTGAACCCTCTCACTTCAGTCACAATGTCAATGCACTCAGGAGGGATCTGGTTGGCTGCTGCAGGTCGTGTGGTTATCCAGAGCTTAGCAGATGGAAGCAGATTCCCCTTTATGAGGTTGGTCAGCAGCACATCCACTGAGGTCAGCTTCATCACATCAGACAGGCTCTCGTTGTTATCGAAGTCCAGAGGTAGTCGACACTCATCAAGACCGTCAAAGATGAACACAACCTTGAACTTATCAAAGCTGACAAGTTCTGCTTTTTTGGTCTCAGGAAAGTAGAGATGAAGAAGTTCAACTAAACTGTACTCTTTTTCACTCAGCAAATTGAGCTCTCTGAAGTTGAATGGAAAAGTGAACTGTATGTTGTCGTTGGTTTTGTCTTCAGCCCAGTCAAGGGTGAATTTATGTGTTAGGACTGTTTTCCCGATGCCAGCCACACCCTTTGTTAGTATTGTTCTGACTGGTTGACGTTGTTTGCCTGGTAATGTTTGGAATATATCTTCACATTTGATGACAGTCTCTGGTCTGGATGATTGTCTGAACATTGTTTCAACCTGTCTGATCTCATGTTCGTCATTGACCTCTCCTCTCCCTCCTTCTGTAATGTAGAGCTCTGTATAAACGTCATTCAACTCTGTGGTGTTTCCGGCTTTTGCAATACCCTCAAAGAGACAGTGAAACTTCTTTTTTAGGTGACTTTTGAGCTTCCTTTGGCACATGGGAACAGCAGTTTCTGAAAGACCAATCACACAACAGATAATGCCTAACCATCAACATCATTAGTACCATGTCCCATCAAGTTGAGGTTATGTAATTTTGTTCTGTTTCTCATTTTCATTCATTTCTGTGACAAAACAGTTGAACTAGTTCTATTAGGTTACTTGACGAACAGGCTATCAGTGAATGCAGTGGATAAAAATGAGTGAACCACCCTATTCCCTGAATTCCTTCCTTTAAAATAACTCTTTGTGGTCACTTCATGCACTGGTCCATCTTTAGCCCAACATTGTCACATGTTACACCAGGAAACTGAACATCCATCAAATGCTTGGTAATGTCTCCCAACATTATGAGATGGCTTTAGTAATTGTGTCATCCTTAGCTAGATGGCAAAGATGTTCCCCTCTGTGATGGAATGGAAGTTATCACTGGCTGGGTTTCCATCACAGTTTTCTGCAAAATAAAAGTGATATTTTTACAATTTCTCCAACGTAAAATTGTTACTTGTAGGTGTTTCCATTGGAGAGTGTTTGGCTTCTGATGCATGATTCGAGTAAAGTCCCATCTTGCGACATGTTGTAATTCTCATAAAATACAGTCTAATTTTTGTAAAATACTGTCTAGGACTCACAAGATGCTCATTTAAAGCTGCATATGATGTTTGTCACCATTTTTTCAGTAAATCTGTAAAGCTCGAGTGATAGTCCAAGCATTACAAATTCATTAGTCTTTCTGTGATTATGCACTTGAATCACTTCCCACACGGTGAAGAACTTCAAAGTGTACTCCACCACAATCGCTCCAAACCGAAACCGAAACAAAACGTCACTTGGGTTTTTTGGAATTCCAAGCAGCTGTAGTATGGCCACAGCAGCAACAAACACAGAAATGGTTTCATTGTTTCTCACTAATGCCACTGTGTGGCATTCCAAAAAACCTGAGTGATGGTTTCTTCTAGGTTTCTGTTTGGAGTGTAAACAAATGGAGTGTAGTGTCTGACCACTGCCCCTGATGATAATAGAATTTGATTGACAGGTAACATACTAAGTTTACATTGACTTTTTTAGAGGCAAAATTACTATGTAGTTATGAACCTGAGCGTGTTAAATATGGATTTATACACTGAGGATAAGAATTAAGTCAGACCCCAGGACAGAGATCAGGAAACCATCCAAGGTGAATTAAAATGTGGATGTTGAGCTATACTTTTTTACTGTAGGCCTTGTTTACTGTCTCCGTAAACACACTTATGATGTTAATTTTATTCATATTCATGGAAATTAGCAGTATCCAAATGCACTGTTGAGGATAGTGCACTGAATCCAGAGATGTGAGAGATACTGTATGTGAATATTTTGGCTAAAACATACCTACTAAAAGTGATGTTTATGTATTTTCTGTGCTATTTATGGATAAATAGGTTTGCTTCATTTGAATTCTATAAAACTGAGCTGCAGCTTAACAACCAGGAGGAAATCTAATTATCACTGTGAAACCACTGCTGAATCACAGCTCCTAAAGAAATAGATAATTATTTTCAACCACTGACAATGTGACTATCTGAGTGTTAAACACTGAATACTACTGAAAATACAACTTTCATTTATCTTTTTTCAATCAGTACATAATGGCAGTTTTATGGTACTGCTGGGTTTAAGTCTCCGGTACAGAACAGTTCCCCGTCAAAGCTACGAGTATCATACTGTTTGTGTGA
>JAPTGZ010000027.1:7323964-7334370 GCA_029814645.1 Fowleria isostigma | reverse complement strand
CCCCCTTCCCCCCCAGCTCTAAACCCCCTTTCATGTGTTGCATCACCATACCAAGGCCTTTGCTTGTGGACTTATTACTGAACATTTCACATGTTATTCTTCCATAAGTGTTGCTTTAACACACAGCCGTGTGTGTCCTTTGTGTGTGTAGCCGTTTGTGGGTTTTTTTCTAAGGGTAGTTGTAGTTTGGTGGTAGTTTTGGTTGTAGTTTTGGCTTGTTTCATGGTGTTTCTCTGTAGATCAACTTTGTCGGCCATTGCTTTATAAACTCAAGTGTCACTGACGCCTGTTGGACTGTGTGCTGTAGGGTGTAGTGTATTTTTTTGGTTTATTTCTAAAGATAGTGTTGGTTGGTTGGTGCCGACTAAAGCATGAAATATGAATATATAACATTCTTTGTAAAGTTATTCCATTGGTTTCTACGTTGCTCCTGCATCCAGGCTACAGGCCCATGTCTGTGGAGTCTGATACAGAAAAATGAGTTTTCCACCCACAGATCCACCAGGAATAATCTGAGCCCCATGGATACACCTGGATAGTTATTACACTTGTGTTACCGCAGCCTTTATTTTACGGATTTGCCTTCCCCCCCACCCCCATCTGCATGCAGATTCTTTAATAATAACATATGCACGGACAGACGTCTTACAATAAAAAAATATTGATTTGAGACACATTAACGTGAACTGTTGCTCGATAATTATTAATTTTTTCCTTTGAAAATAATTGCAGCTAAAATGTGACTTTATGTTATGCCTCGTCTAATTAACGGAGTCATGACTGAATTAGGATACTCAGTAAATTGATGATCTTTTAAATCTGGTATATTTTTTGTAAAATCCAGTTATGTATGTTGAATTTTTAGGGGTAGTTACAATTAAACATTTTTTTATTAAGTATTAGGAGAGGTGGTTTAAATATCATTTAACATGAAACTACTTCGCATGTGTAAATAGTAAATGCGGAATTGGAAACAGTCCTCCCATGGTTTGGTATTTGTTTCCTCTTGGTTTTTTTTTGGTTTTTTTAATATTGTGGGTCCAGAGAATAAAGTCCAGTGTGGGTCAGCTGCTGCCTGCCCACATCCACACCTGACCTGTTTTAACAGTATTATGGAATTCTCCTGTCGCCCATCATTCACGGCTGTAACCTTTGGCACACATACGAGGTGAGCGGTGCGCGCGTCTCCATGTTCCGCCATTTGGCCACATGTGTGCTTACGTGTGGATCTTGATCAAAATGGCCAGAGAGCATAGATTTCACTTCAGCAATTCGGCATGGGATTCAAATAAAATGTATCCCATTGTTGTTATCAGTAACATTGTGTTTTGGCATAAAATTTGCCGAATTTTTGCGTTTGTGCGTGTTTTGGAGGACGCGCACCGAGCCTTTCCCACAGCGCACCAGGAATATTCTAACATGGCTGTTATAGAACCCCCCCTCCGGTGGGTGGGGGGTTTGTGTGGAAGTGGGTGAAGACAGAGAGGCTGCATCATGGATCCAAACTGAACCAGGTCATTGACAGGCTCAGGGAGGCAACATGGCAGCTGTAATGTCTCTGTAGCCCCCCTCCCTCCCCACGCACCCACAGCGGCTCCGTAAATAATTCTGATGGTGAGGAGTGTCCCACAGTCCCCCCCCACTCTTCATAACCTTGAAGAGCCATAATGATAAAGGTGATTTGTGAGACGAGGGCCACCGTGGGCGAGGTGAGAGGCCTTCCGTGGACCCACAGCACGTGGTGTGTCCACGCACAGACTCAGTCCACGTCAGGCACTGAGGGCAAAATGGCGAGATAGTGGAGGAGGCTGAGCACGGGGGTGTTGTGTGTGCCTCTCAGGGTCCTCCGAGCGCCCAGTGGAAACACAACCGAGCTACTTTAGACCGTACAATCTATACAGGAACACGTGACCGACATAACACAAATCCACGCAGATTTGCCATCCTAAAATGGCGTTGGCGGAGTTAAGGAGTGCGAGACTAAACGTATAAAGTGTTTTTAAATGACAGTGGAAATGTTGACATTTAATACGTCAGGGCACACAGGCAAATGGAATCAATGTATGAAGTTAAAATATTTCAGTTGTGGTTTTAATGAACGAACATTAATTTGAGCAGAAGTCAACTTTTTAGTTTTTAGTGCTGAAATAAAAATAGTCTTATTCAGAAATCTCAAACATGCAGCCCAGGGGCCAATTCTGGCACATGGGATAAATTTGTGAGAAAAAGTGACACTAATGATACTAAAAATTAAGGATATATTGACCAGTATGATCTAAAGTGAGATACAATTATCTATAAATAATGACTAATAAATGTTTCTATTTGTTTTAGTGTAAAAAAAAAAAAAGTAAAATTACATGAAAATGTTGACATTTATAAACTCTTCACAAAAAATATGAATCATCTAAAATGTCTTAAGTAAAATAAGGGCATTTTTACCAATATTCTGCCTGTTATTAAATGTTTAGTGTATTTGTCGATCCACTGTGGTCTGGAAATTGTAATAAACATGTGTAAATGATAACCTGAGGCATGATATTTTTAAAATTACCCTTTTTTTTTTTTGGAAGAGATTTCAGATTGTTCATTTTAGTTACATTTTTAAAAGATAGTTTGTAAACATTATTTTAATGTAATTTAACTTTTTCCACTGTTATTATTTCCCTGGTCTGGCCCACTTCAGATCACATTGGGCTGAATGCGGCCCCTGAACTAACATGAGTTTGAGACCCTTGATCTAACTAATATGATGCTGCCCACTGCCTGTGTGTTAAGGCTGAGTGTGAATTGTCTTCCTGTTAACCTGTGTGTGGACACAAAAGGACTGAGCGTGTTAGTGTAAAGTATTGGTGTTAGTATTTAAACATATGGTTGGTGGTGTTGTGTATTTTAATAGGACATAAAGTCAGTCAATCAATCAAGTTTTATTTATACCATGCCAAATCATAGCAAAAGTTATCTCATGACACACTAGACCAAAGTGTCTGTTCTGGTGTGGAGCCTTTATAGGAGGTGTGTGTATTTTCGGGGGGTGGGTGGTGAGGGGGGGTGTCCAGCCAACTGAACCTTCTTTCTTTTTTTTTTTTTTTTTATGGAGGAGGGTTAGAGTATGCAACCAGCAGTTCTCTCATTCGGTTCTATCATTTTCCTTCTAATAGAGTTTGTGCTAAGCTTCATGTGGCTGCGGGGAGTGTCGCCCCCAAGCTACTCCTGACCTCTGACCCCCCCCTCTGTGGAACATGCGCTGGTCATGTATCACAGCAACATGCTAGTGTACAATTCTGCTGGAGGACGAAAGAGTTTAGGCCACGATAAGTCATGGTAAAGTTGGCTGAAATGTATGTCAGAGCAAAGACAAAGCCGCAGTGCATGGTGGGAGGTCAGAAAGTGGTAGCGGTGGGGGTGTGTGTGCACGGGTGGGGGGGCTGAACTGTGTGTGTGGGGTGGGCGAGACCTGGGGGTTGGAGCATCCTCTGTGGCCGGAAAGCATACGTATAAAGTATAGAATGCAAGTAAAATTAAATTAAAACATTCAGCTATTTCCATAAAAATGTAAACAAAGATCTCATAAACTGATAAATGTCAAAGTGTGTACATGGGGGTTAGTT
Organism: Fowleria isostigma; assembly: GCA_029814645.1. Lineage (NCBI taxonomy): Eukaryota > Metazoa > Chordata > Actinopteri > Kurtiformes > Apogonidae > Fowleria > Fowleria isostigma. The sequence continues at coordinate 7,330,759 of JAPTGZ010000027.1, read as the reverse complement.
TACTAAGTGTGAACAAACAGTTACAACCTTATAATTTAACGTGCAGCTTGAGAAACATTCATAAAATGTAAAAAAAGATTTTGTTGAAAATTATCAAGTGTTGGACTGAAATAAAATGTAAGAGGGAAAAAAATATTGGTGCATCACTGTCAAAAACACCAAATGTGTGTGCAAATAAAGGAATCAGGTGATTGGCAGGAACATGGGTGGAATGCATTAAAAAACAAAATGGCAAAAAATCAACAATGATTCTTTAAAAACTAAGCAACGCAAAAATACAATAACCAGAAACAAGTTGAAGGCACAAAAATGAAAAGTCCTTTATCATCAACACAACCTCACCACCATCATGGTGTCAAATTAAAATATATATTTTTGAGAAATAATGCAATAATAATAATCATGCATAATTTTGTCAATAAGTACTTACAGTTCTCACCAAAAAAATAAAATAAAATTTATATGTGTGTGTACTTATGTATATATGTGTGTTAATATTATCAGTATAAATATTGAATTATACTTCCTCTCTAGTTTATTTAAAATCTATGTAGAAGCAGAGATTTGAAGTGAGTTGAAGAAATCACACGACCATTTGATATTAATTTCTTCTTTGGCTACAGAACATTTTTGAAATGTAGAACATTCAAAACTATTGTAAAGATGAACTGTTCAACATTAAAATATGCCTGAATAAAATGAAGCAGTATTAAGCATTAGAAACACAATGTTGTAATGTTTTGGCAGAATTTTAGCTGAATATATGGGCATAAGAAACCCAACAGATAAATGAAAAATGCTAATTATGTTTGTTGTATCCCCCAGTGGTGAAGTATCCAATCTGTTTTTAGTTTTTCTGTTTTTATACATATATTTTTTCTTTAATATAAATGTATCACTAGTGTTATTTTGCGCCTCATCCTCTGTCTTGTCTGATATGGAGACGAGTTGTATTTTTGCTAGCTTATATCTTGTTCATTTATTAATGCTCCAGAAGTCAACATCTCCAAATGAGCACCGAGAATAAATGCAGACCCCCATCCCCACCCCCATCTCCTGAAAACTGACCCTGCTGCTGCTGCTGCTGCACAAGAGCTCATGAAGTTGTCCTCCTGGGTTTCATTAATGGCGTCATGTGATTGGCTGTGTGTCTGGACTCCGCCCACATGTTTATTACCTGTTTACCTGTTGTTTGCATGTTTCGTCTCCGAGATTGATGGACCGGTGTGACCTGGGAAAAATCAGTTTGTCTTTGACAATTGAAGGAAATGTTGTGAATGTTCTCCGTGTGCTGTCGGCGTTTGTTCTTTAAAGTCCTGTACAGCTTTAGTTCGTTTACAACGCTGCTCTAATTGTGTGTCGTCTGAACGTACTCGTACCTGCAGCGCTGAAGGATTCATCACACCTGTACTATCACACACACACACACACACACACACTGAGTCATTAGAAACAACAGCAGAAAACACCTGCTTTACTCCTGGACTGAGCATCTTTCATGCTTAGAATGCACAAAAGCCCACATCTGACCACAAGTCTGAATCAAAACACTCAGAAAATACATTAAAAACACATTTTCTGCGTAAATATAGTAGTTGAAAATGGGACCTGAGCACGTAGCACTAGTTTCCATATCGGTGTTCAGGTTTTGTACGTGGGTTTTATTTCATTTCCTTCAGTAAAACTTTCACCTTCACGTGTGGATGGACAGGTGTCACATCATGTACAGGTGTTTGCAGTCAGCTGTTAAATATTTAAAGATAGAAATGGAGGCTGTAAGTGTAGCATTGAAAACCTGTCTTTTAACTGTAAATAACAACCGGTCAGAAACGTCTTTTTGCATGAAACATAAACGGAACAAATATGATACTGACAGATATCCATATAAAGCTTTGTGCTATATATGTGTTCAGTTTCTATTCTTTGTTCCTCATAATTCTCCTGTTGGATGTTCCTTCATTGTTCTTATGGGTGTAAGTCTGAGGCAGATGTCGAACAGTGTTAGACCATGATGTGAGTCTTGAATTCGGAGCCTTTTTCTGTTGTGTGATTAAAAGCAGCCATTAAGGAATACTCTAATATCTTAATTCTGATCAGTTTTTAGTTCAGAGTTAACGTCAGGAATGCAGTGAAAATGTGAGTCCACATTCTGATTAGAGCCTTGCTTCAAATTTTTTATTTCAACATCTATTTTTTTTTTTTTTCAATTCAAAATCAACTAATCCATGATTTGTAGTAATTACAAGCAAATATAATCACAATTAACCTGAATAAACAAACATAATTATTACTGTTATTTTTAGTTTGTTGTACTTTCTTCATATTTAGGGACGTTTCTATATTATTTACACTTGCTTCCCCTCGTCAAAGTCCGGTTCATATTGGGGATGTCGATGTCTAATAAGCTGTATCTCATAATGGTCGCCATCATTGTGATGTTGTGGAAACATTCTCTTATAGTTGTAAGTGTATCTGTGTATCCAAAGAGCACATACATTCAAATGGAGTCCAAGTAATGCTTGCCTTTAGGTTTTTTTTCTATATTTTTAAGCTGTATTAGTGTTTTCTCAGTGGGAAAGGGCTTTATTGTGCAATATAGGCTTAACCAATTAAATTTTGAATACATTTTAAAAAGAGTATTTAGTAAATAAAATGATATGCTTTTAATTATAGACCTAATAGGAATATCAGCAATTGTTAAATAATTAGATTAAATGTGATTGGATAAAAAAAGGTCTAAATACTGAGCCTGACTGTTTAGAACCAAACTACAAATAATAAATACCTTACTATGTATTGCTTTGTCTCTACATTGTTTATTTAAGTCATTGATAAATTGAACATAGATTTTACAGATGTGTGAGATGAGAAAAGGATGTGTTAATGAATTAATCAAGCAGTGATTATGAGCAAATTGGATCAAATTAACAGGCTTTTACTGCAGAACTGCTAGATTTTAGTGGCAGTGCTTTTATTTTGAAAGTCCATGCCCTTCAAAAGATATGTTTTCAACTTGGTCGATCCAGAAGTTAAAACCATCTGGACAAACCACAACTTTTACAACCACAAGTTACATGCATCAAAAAATCTGTGCAAATTTATGCAAATGCAGAAATGCTAATACCTGGTGTTAGGCTCAGATTTTATTGTAGTTGAGGTTTGTTGGCTGTTTTTGGATGGATAAATCCTTCTGAAGCAGTTAAATGTGTGAAACCACACAAGCCTGACTTGACCTGACTCCCTCATGTATTTTTAAGTGTTATCGTACAACTGTTGCTGAAGTGGATTGGAAAAACCCAAATAGGCCACACCCCCATGACAGTTTGGATCGTGGCATACCCTTAGCCTTGTTTTCTGTTGTTCTATTTGTGGATGTAATTGTATAAAAAGTGTCTGAATTGTGCCATATTTTGATCTGTGGGAACAACTGAGACGCTCTTCCCTCCGTTTCCTCCATATCTTCATGGCTGTGAGGACATTTTTCCTCCGTCCGTTTAGTGACTGTCCTTCTGTCCTCCCATCATTTCCAGTCCATTAGTTACATAAGATCTGTCACATTTGCACTGACTGCATTTTCAAACCACCTCACTGGGGTCACTCTTAATTCAAACAGTGCATTATTTTGGTTCCTCTGATTTGTAGAATTAACTCTTTGGCTTCTGTAACATGACATAGTGTGTTAGCGTCCAAGCTTTAACATGCATGTTAACAAGGGCTGCACGATATTAGAAAAAACTGACGTGATTTTTTCAAAATCCTGTGATATATATGTATATATGTGTGTGAGTATATACGTATGTGTGTGTGTGTGTATATATATGTGTGTATATGTGTATATATATATATATATATATATATATATATGTGTATATGTATATAAAAAAATATTCAGGAGGATATAATGGCTTTGTGGAGCCGATGTAAATGGTCTAACAACTTAGTTGTGTTTTCACTCATTGTGGCGACAGGTGTAACCTGACCTGTTGACATAGAACACATGTTTTAGTTTTATCCTTATTGTAGCTGAAATACTTCGAGACAACCAACATTACCTTTCTTTTTGGCACCAAGTCTTCATTTTTGGTGATTTTCTCTTGCCTGTTGCTCATTTTTCAATGTTGTTACCAGTGACTCACTCCATGTTCAGGGGTGTGGTCTGCTTCGGCAAACAGATTAATTACGATTGTGATTGGTGGATCACTACGCACAGTGTGTGTTGGGTAGCTAGATTTAAATTAGATTTTGTTACTTTATTTTTTGTTTGTTTAATTGTGTTTATTCAGAAAATTTTCAAACAGTCATTATACATTTACAAGATGCAACGTTTGAAAAAAAAGAAAGATGAGAACACGTGTTCATTTTTCTCCTACATTGCAGGATGTGACTATTGTGCACACGTACATTGCAATGACGATGCTCAAAGGATATATTTTGCAGCTCTAATGTTAATGTATTGGCTGCGTAGCTTCGTCGTCCTTCAGCTGTGATCTGACATGAAGAGTCTACACTGACTGAAATCTGAAATCTCTTGAAATCATCATGAAAAGAAATCTTGTAACTGTAAGTGCAGAGAAAATATAGACTGGTGCAGCTGGAAAAACTCATTGCTTTTGACATAAGGATTCACAAGTTGTGCCTCATTTCTACATGTTTTGAACACTTTAATCCTTATACAGCTTTTCTTTACCAATAAGGTTTGTTTTGGTGAATATGAAATGGATTCTACTTTTTACACTGTCCTGTCTTTAATGTTCCTGAGGTGTTCTGTTCACCTCTGGACTGACAGTATCAGTGTTGGATCATAACATGTATAGACTCTAAGTAATATCCCTGCTCATACTCACATGTGTCATGTTGCCTCAGGGTACGTACACGTCTTGTACACTTAAATACAAATTCATTCATATCCTCCTGAGACCCCGGAAAGCAAAAGGTTTGACTTTTTTACATTAAATATTTGCCTTGATTGGAAACGGTATGATGCAACAGTTGTTTTCAGATCAATTTTTAGTTTTAAATGGAATACTTTTGCAGTGGACAGATTTGTGTATGTGTGTGTGTTTTTTCAATCAAGTAAAGCTGTGGAATTCTTGTCACCTGCAGAGAACAAAAATGCATTTTTGTTCATAAGACCTTGAATTTCTTAAAAGGTCTTAAATCTGTGTTTGTGAAGTCTTAATTGTCAAAAATATTGAATGTCATGTCAGTATGTTTTAATAAGCGAGTTGAGCTCTTGTGACTGATTTAAACCTCTGTGAATATAACGTTCTCGTCTTTATCTTGTGTTTACTTGTACCTGTTGGAAAATGGAGATGAACTCAGGTCAAAGTAACAAATTACTACAGAACACCTTCTGTTAGAATGGTTTCATTTGTATCTACAGGTAGAAATTGATTAAAGTCAGTTTTAGATTTTTATAAAGGGTAGTTAAGTTTATAAGTTAAGGTTATAAGTGGGCATTTTAAGATGCACATGAGTCCTCTTCATAGGGTTTGGATATGAGATATTCAGCAGAAGTCCCTCTTTGGAACGTGTATAAACTGTTCTGACTCCCAGGTTGACACATTCCAATGCTTGGTCATGAACCCTAACCTATTTTTTCAACACTGAAGGTTCTTCTACAGCTTCAGTTTTCAACATCCAGGGTACCTTCTTTAATATTAGAAATTGACATCATAGCTTAGGTGACATAAAGTAATAGCATTTTTGTTGTGGTTGTTCTGATCATTTGTAGATTTTATTGGTTTATCTTACTTTAACCCTTCTTCCATCTCTTTTCTTACCCCTTATGAAGTTGTTTTTGGGCTTAAACTGAAGCAAACTGTACCCATAGTGTCTTTCAGACTATTCTGCTGGGCCTTGGAATGTTTAGCCAAAGATGTGGTCACAGTAGGCCACTTTAGAAGGAACTGCCAGGGCAGACATAAGTCCTTACATAAGTAAGTCCTGTTGGTTTGTCTGTTCGCCAAATTCTGTAGCATCCACTGCCCTGTTTTTCATGAACTCAGCAAATACATGTGCACATACTTCTAACAAGGCCATACAGTCCTGTAATGCAATCAAATAACCTCTCTATGTTAGAAAATCCAGGTCAGACCCTTTTGGTGAATATCAGGGGTGGGCAACATTTTTTTGCCCCCAAAGGGCCACACATTGGACAATAGAAGTGAAACCTGAAACACACAGTGTTGAATTATGTTAAACTAAATGAATGTGAAAGACAAGACAGGTCCCTTTTACAAAAGGCTGTTTGTGTTTGTCACCAAAAACATGAACTTTCAGTAGAAAATGTTAAAAATGTTCTTTTTCTTGCCTTTTTACAGCGGTCCAAGGGTCATTCCAGTCATAAAGCTGCCTTTCATTCATCTTGAGCAGTCTTCACACTTGGGCTCACAACACTAGCAAATGATTTTCACAGGAAGTTATTTTTAAAAATCCAAAATAAAATGTGTGAATAAAAGCCTGTTTATTTATTTCTAAATTATGTGAATATTTTGATATTTAAAATCTAACGCGTTTATTCTTGGCCTGCGACTAACCTTCCATTAAATTTCTTTTTGCAGACAGAAAAGTCAACAAACACATGTAGATGATTAGAAAAAAAAATCCTTAATGAAGGTAAAAATCTGAAGTCATGAAAAGGTCTTTTTTTTTTTAAAAATGTCTTGTCTCTTCACAGATTATTCAGTCTCAGATTTAACTCGAGAGCCACTAAAACAAAATGTAATTATTTTACACCAGTATGTTCTAATGGATACTCGTTGGTTCAGCTTTAAGTGGATTGGATTGTTCTTG
>JAPTGZ010000027.1:7272252-7300106 GCA_029814645.1 Fowleria isostigma | reverse complement strand
TCACAGCCACTGCAGCGGCTCACGTGGTGTGGGTCTGTGTGTGTGTGTGTGTGTGTGTGTGTGTGTTGGGGTGGGGGGTGTCCGGTCCACACACTGCTGATGTCGGCTGGGCGTCTTCCAGAAAACACTGAATATGAGGCTTTGACTGTTCCACGTGAAGGCAGCATCTACACAGGAAGAAGAAACCCACGACCGAGTCTGACAAACACCCGAACATCTGTGTGTGTTCAGTCGTCGGCTGAGAATATGACAACCACAGCTATCCATTAACCTACTAATAATTTTTATCCATTCGATTTGATTAAATGACAATTTAAAAAGGTGAGAAAAAAATTGTAAAAATGTCTGAAAATGACAACTTGTCCTTTATTCCAGAACCAGCTGCAACAACCACAAGTATAAAACTAAAATAATTCATAAAACATATCTATATAGAAATAACAATAACAGTATAAAAGCAGATATGAAAACATCAGTGTTTATTCAGACATTTTTCAAACAAACATTCATTTAATTACAATAAATGAAAGAGTCTGAAAAAGAATCAGCTGAAGGTTATTCTGCCCAGCCCCTTATTCATATCACCGAACAATGAAATATGGTAGCTACCAATGCCTTTTGCTTAGTGACAATTACAACGACAAAAAACTAAACAATTCAGTGGTTTGAGTAGTGGAAAAAATTAACATTCACATATATTTTCATGATATTTCCTTTAAACATGGTTTTAAACATAATTAACGTTGTACAGTCTTTTAACTCAGGATTTAACTCAAGAATTCACGCCAACAACAGAAAGATTAAATGTCTTCATATTTGTTCTAGTATAAGGTTTTTTAAATGAGTATGAACAGAAAACTGATTATTTTTTATTTTGAACATAAAGTGGACTAAGTCATTAAACTTTAGAGCTTTTGACTTGATAAAAAAAACTGATTTATGTGCTCCCTATATGACAATTTTTCATTCATAATGCCCTTTTCTGAATGGTGAAAATTGGATTTCTATTAGTTTTCTATGTATTGCCCCATACCTTGATACAGTCTGTCATATAGGAGAGAACTGGAACATTCTATCGAGAGATATTAACAACAAACAAGTCAAATGACATCTACAAACAATATGTGCACATCAGTCTTCAACACATTTGTATCCAACTCACTAAATTACTAAAAACTTAATATGGAACTAGCATACAACTGTGTTGTTCCTGTGTCACAATAAGTGTCCGTGTGAAACACAACAGAACCAAAGTTTAACAGCAGCAAAATTAAGGAAATAAAGTTTTGATTGAGGAAAATTGTAATTGAATACCTCTTTAAAAAATTGAGTCCAGTCGATTAATCAGTCAATCAATTGTTTCAGCTTTAATGAAAACAAAGTAAAGCCCCAAAAACTGCCTCTATTTTAGCTGTTTGATGCAACAGGAATATGAGGACCACACTGGGGGGGAGAGGTCAGACATTTTGACATAAAATTTATAGTATTTTTTGAAAAGTTCCATAATATCATGGGGGCAAAGTCATGGTGAAGAGTTTTTTAAAAAAAGAAAAAAAAAAAAACATTTTAATTTCAATAAAAAAAAGTTTAGTATTACAAGAGAAATGTCCCAATACTCTGAGAATGATGTTAGACTATTTTGAGAGATAAAATCATAACGTTAGAATGAAGTTGTTGGTCTCTTGAGATAAAGTCATAATATTACACTAATAATGTAATATTTGGATGAAAAAATGTGAAAAGTACAGAAGTAAAGTTGCAAAATTTTGAGAAAAAAAAATCTAATTGTTATGAAAGTGAAGTTTTAAGTTTATGAGAAATGTAAAAAATAGGAATCTTTCCTTAAAGAGGTTTTCACATCTTGACTTTTTCCTCTTTACAAATTCGTTTCTATTCATTTATAACACATTTATGTCCACACAGACACGTCTACAAATACAGATGTTAGAGCGACCTGTAAAGTTTTAAAGCCTGTTTAGATTTGTGCAACAAAGGCCCAAAAAGAAAGATTATTTTACATGTAGATTCAAAGTTCTGATTTGATCCTGACTACATTTAGCTCTTGCTCTCTCAGAATCATCACTCTTTGCATGAGATCTGTGTTTGCAGTGGTGTTATTGCAGTCATGTGGAAGTTTCCTGTTATTCCTGGTTATATTCTGACTGGTTTTGAGACTGTCGTGGTCCTTCTTCTCCTCCACACTTGGAGGCAGTAAAATGGAGGCAGTGTTGGTGCTGATCTGGGACCAGTCCGTCCTCTGCTCTGGTTCTGGACGTGGAACTAGTTGCTCTAATGGCCCAGTTTTGGGATAAAGGTGACGCTGCCTCGGTTGAGATGCTTTCTCCTCCACCTCCTCCGTGTCATCGTTGACTCTGAAAATAGCATTTCCTGTCAGAGGTTTTAAATATCTCTGAAGAATGAAAACTCACTTGTGTGCATATGTTATGTGTTTTTTTTTTTTTTTTTTTAAACATTTTGTCATTTGTTTAAAGTGGAAACTGCCTGATGATTTTTAACGCTGATGGTGTTGAAGTTTTTGGCTTTGAAAACAGATCTGTGTAATGTTTCATTTCTATTCTTTTACCGTTACCTCATACATATTTTTCATAAAGCTCTTTTTATTTCTTTCATCTGTTCTAATCATTTTCTATACATACACACAACCTGAGCTGATTTATTCTTTCACTGGTTTGTTACGTTTTGATGAAACTGCTTCCACTTTTTATCTTCCAGTGTTTCTATATTAAACCTTTTAAAACAAAGTTAATTATAGGCATTTGCACATCTTGACTTATTTATATATATATATTTTTTTACAAATTACTTTATTTTAATTAATAACACATTTATGCCCACACAGACAAGTCTCCAAATACAGATGTCATGGCAACCTGTAAACTTTTAAAACCTGTTTAGATATGTGCAACAAAGGGCCCAAAAAGAATGATTATTTTACATGTAGTTTCAATGCAAATAGACAAAACAATATTATATTTAAATTGGCTTTAAACAAGAGAGTAAAATCCAATCCAGTCCAGTTTATTTATATACCATTTAACAAACAAGATTGCACATAGAATTGTAAAACAATAAAATATACTAAAAAAACAATACATAAAATTTCAACAATGCTATGAATAAAGCAAATCAAATAAAATAGTGAAAAATATTAAAATAAGTAAAAGAGACAGAGGACCACACAACTCATGCTGAGTTAAAAGCCAGAACATAAAAGTGGGTCTTAAGAAAAGACTTAAAAACACTTTAAAAAACTAGTAAATGTAATGTAAGTTTTTAGGTTCATATTCTTCTACGTTCCTGATGCTTATAATTTTACAAAACATGAAAAAAATGCAGTGACTACATTTAATTAAAGTTCATTACAAAATCACAGTTTCTTTATAAATGCTTGTCTTGCAGCTTCGACAAATATCATTAAATTACAGAAGTTCAACTCAACCAAAGGAAACGAACATTAATCAAAGTCAGTTAATTTCAGCAATTTTTTTTTTTTTTTTTTTTTTTGGAGGAAGATGATTGGCTGAGTCGACCCCTGAAGGGAACAGCCAAAAAGAAAATTAGAAGAAAGAAGAGCACTGTTAATTTCAGCAAATGCAGTATGAAGCGATCACACCCTAAAACTCAGCAGAAGTAACACAGCGTTGTTCTTAAATGGACCTAACTGCATAACCTTTTCTTTTCCTTTTAACACAAATATTTGCATATCCTCTGAATCTTACATTTTCATAACACTTAAATTTTAATGTATTTGAAGCAGATTATCCTCTTTAATTAATATTTTGCCTCATTTTGTTTAATTATATCAAAACTAAAGTCAACCTAAAACAAATCATATAAAACAGATAATCCAGATCTGCATTTGATGTCTAACATACATTTAAAAGATAACATTAAAGGGATGTCAGATGCTTTCTACTGACAGAAAAGAGGAATTTGCACACTGGAGCAAAGTTAATGTCCATTATTTACATTTCATTATAGTGGAAGGTTTTTGGTTTTTTTTTCCCATTTGAGGTTAGAATTATTACATTAATATCATAATGTGAGGTTCAGTTGGCTCTGCAGAAAAATGACTGCATCGCCGTACCTTAGAGTATAATTAAGAAGAAGCTGTGTTCTTTCACTTTTACTGCACTTAAGTAAACACTATGTGTATTCATACCATGTCAGAAAGTTTGACACTTCTGACCTATGTCGTGGAATGTGGATGTAAAAACAGACTCTATTTTCAGCAAAGTATTGTACTGTTGTAGCCCTACAGCTATTATAATCAGTTACAATGGCCTTTTAAAAAAATGAAAGGGGGAAGGTTTTTTTTTTTTTTTTTTGGTTGAACAAATGCTTTATTGTAACTGAAACCTGAACCTATTTTCAGTGAAACTCTCCTTTTGAAAACAAATATACAAAAGAAAGTTGTAAATTATGAGGAGAAAACACATCATAGAAAAGGTGATCACATATGTAAGAGTCTCCATTAATAGAAAAAAAAAAAAATCTATGGTTAATGAGAAATTGATTACTACCCATTTCAAGATTCCTATTGCTATGAAAAAGTCATGGGTGATTAAAATCACATTTTCCAGGCTTCATGAAGTCAAAAGTAGAATTACTAAATTACTAGAAGTTGAGAATAAGTTAGTTTTGGTCAGATCTGACCTTTCACCTCCTCTTGAGGGTCTTTACATCTGTGTACCTTTTTAAATCAAATACTGGTCTGCTATGAAAATCGAAAAACAATAGATTGGACATAAGGAAAAATGTTCCCTTTTGGAGGCTCATATGTACTTTTGCATCCTTATGATCAATCAATCAATCAATCAATCAATCAATCAATCAAAGTTTATATAACACTTTACAGTAACATAAAAGAAGACCAAAGTGCTTTACATCAAGATATAATTAAAATACATAATAAAAACACAATTTAAAAAAAATCAAATACAAATATATAAAAAAATAAAACAAACACACAGATGAAAGACCACCTGATTAAAACCCTAAAAGTGCCTTAGTGCAAATAGTTAAACGCCAGTCTAAACATGTGAGTCTTTAACTGGACTTAAATAAGGTCTTATTAGACCTGACTGACACTGACCTTTTGTTTTTGCATCCATATTAATATCCTTACAATTTTTGTTTCCCCAAGTACTTGAAGTGAATATGAAAATAACAGGCTGTAAAGACAGACAGGACACTTGAATGTATGTCCATTTCTGTTGATTTTTTAGGTTTACATAACTGTCAAAGTTTTATCAGTAAAAAAACATGTGGAAACCCTGTATTTTAATACTTCACCGCTGTAACCTCAGTGCTTTAGTTGCTGTAACTGTCAGAGCAGTAGCAGTCTGTGTGAACTGTCGACCCGCTCAAATAAATAAGTAAAATAACTCGACTGAACCGCTAATTGTGGAGGTAAATGTCTGGGATCGGCCCACAGCTGCTGATAGACGAGGATGTGTGAACGCCCTCTGCTGGCCACAACTGGAAACGCAGCCACACTCCGCGGAGGACGGGCTGCACAGTGCGTCTGTGTGTGAGTGTGTAGGTGTGTGTGTGTGAGTGTAAGTGTAAGTGTGTGTGGCTGCAGAGACGGGCCCCTTTCCTCTCCGTGCACTGATTGGCTGCTGCTGGCCCCGCCCCGTTCCTGACCGATTCAAAACAAAGTCAGGGCTGACGTCACTCGCGCGCACACACGCACTTCTTCTGAGACAAAGCAGGAACTCCCCCCACCCCCCCTTTCCTCAGTCTTCATCCTTCTCTTCTTTTTCTTTTTCTCTTTCTCCTCCATTTTCCGTCAGTAAATTAATGATAAAGTCGGTTTCGTTCGTTGATTTTGATATAATTTGTGGATGATCTTTTAATTTCAACCAAACTGAAAAAATCTACGAACGAGTTCGAACATAAACGTAGGCCTAAGTGATCTGAAATTACTGATAAATCAATTAAGCATTTGTTGATATTTACTCGTTTTTTTACATAACAGAAATGATACTAGAGGACTGCACAATTTGATTCAACTTCTCTAGTCTCTGCAAACAGATTTTCATTGAGAACTTTCCCAGAACAGACTTTTCAAAAACAGAAAACTAAAAACGCATTCTGTCATTTCTGAGTATTTAGATCTTACTATCTAACCTCAAAAACTCGATTTTCCGTCATATTTTCTAAAATTTATTTTTTTAATTTAGTCTGAACCTGACTCTGTCTTTCAGCTTCTTTTCATTACTTTATGGCAGTTTCTAAAATAAAAATGTAAAATACATCTGTGACCTAAACACATTTAATACAAACTTCAAGGACATACCTAAAATGTGCATTCACCAATAATTAAACATATCATTAAAATAGCCTGCTTTTTGAACACATCAAATTATTCATTTTTTTCCCTATTTCATAAGAAAATGTATAATTATCTACTATAACTAATTTGTTATAAATGTCAAAGTCTGAGCAAATTATTCTCAAGTTTTAAGCCTTTTAATGAATGTTTAATTTGAACTTGACTAAATTAGTGTCAAGTTAAAATTAAAACATTCATTATAAAGTATTTTGTTATTTGTCTAATACAGTGATATGTAAACTCAAACCCACCAAACATGATACATATAATATTTTAATAGTTTATAATGCAAGAATTTAACTTTGCCTTAATTTTCCTTTTGAGATTTAACATTCTTTCAGTTCTAAAAACTCATCTTAAAGTTTTCATTTAACTTTTATCTTTTAACATTTTTATAGAACATTTGTTTCAAGTAATTCTTCTTGTAAAGTTTTAGTCCTTGAACATTTGTTCTTTTAAATTTTAATATTTGATAGATAAATACCATTTTTTTAGACTTATTAACATTCAAAATATGCTCCTTTTATTCTAACCTTGCCTTTGTGTATTTTTTATGCTACATTTTTTTTAAAGAATCTCTTGCACTTTTTAAAATAATTAGCCTTCTTGAAGAATGAAAAAATCAGTTTTTTCTTAGACCTCTGTTAATAATAAAACTGAACAGAATGAGTCATGAAGAGGTGGGATTTACACTGAAACGAAGGTGAACCGTTGGATTAAGAATTGTCCTTCTGTAAAATGTTAAAAATGTGACATATTGAAATAATGTACTGTTGTAAAAGTGTCTGATATCAGGTGTTAGGGGGCGTTATAATTGACCTAAGACCCACAGCTCCATCCTGCAAATTTAATTAACACACTTTTCTAGATTTAATTGAAGGTTGGGAGCTTACAGCTGTGTACCTTTTTTTGAGGTGTACAAGTAAAACAGATGCTCCCACTGAAGTAGTTCAAGCCTCTTCAGTCTTTATTCTTCTGAATTCACCTTTTTGCTCATTTTTTTTTCCTCGTAAACGGTAAAATCTCTCTGATAAATACTCAGATAACGGGGTCTTTATATCAGACTAAACCCTGGCAGCATGTTGCATTTATCCGACAGCCTTTTCACTTCTGCCACATCACTGCTCCGCTGGAAATTACAACCAAGTGCACATCCTTCAGCTTCCCTTCGGCTTTGACCACTGTTTTTTTTTTCTGACAAATCCCAACTTGTACTATAATAACCCCGTCCGTGTTCTTTATCGGCTTTATTTTACCTGGTCCGACATCCCCGCGGGTGGGGGGGGTTTGTCGGGAATAAAACCCGACGTTTTATATTTAAAACAGAAAAACAGAAATGAGAATCTTCACCTCTGTGCCATAATGCAACGAAAAACCCCCTCATGTTGAATTACACAGAGCTGTGACTGCACACATTCTATAGAATAACCCCCTCCTCCTCCTCCTCCTCCTCGTTCGTCGTGCGCGGCCCCGCCCTCCTCCTCCTCCGCCCCTCGCGCTGCTGTAGTAGTTTTTTTTTTTTTTTTAATGCACTTTATGAATGGAGGGAAGCGCTCGTGCTCCTGTTCTCCACTACTCTAAGCGCATAAGAAAAAGGTGTTCCCATCCTAAAACGTGTTCCTCTTAACCTGTTCCTCAGTGTTATGAAGGCGTATCCCCTCCTCTAAATCTTATTATCTTCCAGTCGTTTTGTGTCTGCTTCTGTATTTTTTTAACATGACAGAAATGGCGCGCGCACGTGAGGGGGTGTGTCCATTTTCCATTTCCACCGGCTTTCATTGTTTTGTGTAACTTGGCTGGCTCTCCTTTGTTTTATCTCCTTCTATCTACGTGTCTTCCGGTCCAAAATAATGCATGTGCTCAGTGTGCATCTCCTGTCAGACAGTTTCTGGTTAAGCGGACGGTTCTGGGTGAAGGCATGGTCATAACCAACATACAGCCCGCATGATCCTATGTTCATGTAATGGCGCATATCCCCCCTCCTCCTCCTTCTGTATGTGCTGTGTTCTGGTGAATTCTTTGCCGTCATGTGACCGCACAACTCACTGTAGTAAATGGGCGTTGCCGGTCCAAGATGGCCGCTCACTGGCGCTCACATGTATGTAACCCGTGTGTGAGAGAAAGAAGAGGAGGGGGTTGGCGCGAATAAGGCGGATAACAGAGCACATATGGAACTATCCTATAGCAAATCCTAAATCCTCAGACTGGAACGGAACTGCTCTGTTTATCTAACTGTGATTACCGCAGCCCGGTGGGGGGGTGTAGCGGAGGACCGTTGGTCACCGTTAAAGGAAAATGCGAAACTTTATTTATTTAATTAATGTTTTTATTTGTCAGGGACAATGCAGTCAAACATAGTCACTGGTATGCAGCTGATGTGATGCTTATAGAGCTTATAGATGGTGCTACTTCTCAACTCCTGACCCTGGTTGGGCTTTTCCTACAGTATAACACCTACATTACAATACACTACCATTTATAGTAAACTAAACAAGAGAAACGAAACACTGAAAATTCTTCACTAAATTAACACATGAATTAGCACTGGGCGGACTCACTGGCTTCATTGAATTGCAGAATTGAGCCAGCAAGCAGCATCCATTTACAACTTTATCTGAAAATACACATCTGCTGTTATATTCTTCATGTCTCGTACAAATCGATATAGAGCAGGAGTCTCAAACTCATTTTAGGTCAAGGTCACATTCAAGCCCAATATGATCTCACGTGGGCCAAACTAGTAAAATACTAACAGTGAAAAAAGTAAAATTACATTATAATAATGTATACATCTATAACCTGACCATTAAAAACATGCATAACATGAATAACCTGAAATGTCTTAAGAAAAATAAGTGCAATTTTAACAATATTATGTGTCAGTTTATCATTTACAACTTGTATATCACAGTGGATCTATAAATATACTAAACATGTAATAACAGGGAGAATATTGGTAAAAATGCACTTTTCTTAAGATATATCAGTTTATTCACTTTTTTGTGAAAGGATCCTTTTATTTTTCCTTTTCATTGTTTTTATTTTTGAGCTTGCACACTCCATGTACAATATTTATTGTAAATATTTCATTATATGCACACAGATATACATGGAGAACTTGTGTATATACATAGCAAGTTTAACATAAACAATATGAATAGAGAAATATACAGAACATTGGTTTTAAACATTGTGTACACAGTATACATAATACATGAATATATACAGCAGTTTACTATTAAAATACAGCCCTAGTAGTCTGAAAGGGAATGTTCTACTGTGTACTCCCACTCCCAGTTTCACTACTTTAACCTGTATGGTTGCAATTCTGTCAAAGAAATTAATACACCAAATCTAACTTTAACACAACATACAGAACACAAATGTACCCAAGAGAAATGAAAACCAGTTAAACAAAACAGATTATAGGCACTGAGTATGAGTAATTTTAAAAAAGTAAATGTATCTAATAATAAAAGATGGTTTACAAATATCAGCATCTTCATGTAATTTTACCTTTTTACACTAAAATAATGAGGGGGAAAAAATGGTCATTATTTATAGGTAATTCTGATAGTCTTTTACTGGTCTGACCCACTTTAGATTATAGTCGTCTGTACATCCTGTGTTAGTATCTTAAGTGTCATTTTTTTAATTTCATAAATTCTCCCCACGGGCCGGGTTGGACCCTAGGGCGGACCGGTTTTAGCCCCCGGGCCGCATGTTTGAGACCCCTGATACATAGGGTGATTGTTTTTCTTTTAAGGTCTACTCAATAGGAAGGGACAGCTGGCATTTTGAAGCGCAAAACTGACACCGAGAATGACATGAACCATGGAGCCTCGTCACAGAATTCAATCCAATTCAACTTTATTTATAAAGGACATTTCCCGCACAAGGCGGACTCGATGTGCTTCCCAACAGGTATTTAACAAAAAAACAACCACACAAGTCCACACTAGGCGTTGAACTGTTGACTACGACGGGGTTACAATAATGAACTTTTCAAGCCGGATTCACCAACGAGCTCCTCCACCTCGAAGCGGCGCCTCCGTGGGCCTCCATCCCCTCCCCCAGCGGTGTGTCCGTAACATGAAATGGCTATAGGCAAAACAAAATGGCGAGTGGAGAGGGAGGGGATGAGGATGAGGAGGGAGGCGTAGCTCAGCCCAAGGGAAGAGCTGGAGAAGGTAGGCTTCACCTTCACCTCACCGGCAGCCCTGCTCGGTCAATAGGCTTCAGTTGGTGGAGAATAAACCTTTCACCCTCCACCAGTGACTCGGATAAGCTGTAGTGGAGCCCGCATTCATCTCCATGTTCATAGGTCTGACCCGCCGCCATCTTTGATCGTCTGTGTGCCTTCCACAGCCTTCGTCCTCCTAACCCTAAGGAACACCATTATCCATGAAGTGGCTGCGGTCTGGGTCCAATTTTAAAAATGCAATAACTCGCTTCAGTTACGTAAGAACCGAGGCCCAGTCCGTCTCCTCGTCTCAAAATGGAGAGTGTGCTGTGTAAAATGGAGGCCTGCAGGCGGGGTCAGAGTGGAGACACAGCCTGAACTCTGACCTCTGCTGGTGCACCCCCGGCGCCTTTACCCTAAATAAAACCCACAATGCGGGCCCGTATATGAGTCAGTCCGTCCGAACAGTCGCCTACGCTGTGTTAAACGGGACTTTTCTGTTTGACGTTTGTTTCCTGTATATGTGAGGGTAGGAGACGGGACACATTCGAACCCTGAATGCGTATGTGAACGTGTTTATGCGGCGTTGTACTGGTGCAAATAGTCTGAAATTAACCCAGAAACACAGACCTGAACCACAGACCTGTCGGTGTGTCCTTGTGATCCAAAGAGGAGTTCACACAAAACACGCATAGACGCCAGTAGAGCCTCCTGACGAGACTGGCTTTATTTTATTCCACAGAAATATGACCAGTAAACAGTAAATTACATCAACTTTATTATTATTATTATCATCATTATATTTATTATTATTATTATTATTTGTAGTAGTAGTAGTAGTAGTGGTGGTGTCGGTGGTGTACTGTTGCCAATAAAGTTGAAATAAAATACTTTTCCTCTTCTGATTAAATGATTGTGACAATCTGATTTATTATTGAAAGATAAAGTGTGACATTTGGTATGTAATAAGTGAAACTGTTGAAGATGATTACTGAAGGGTAGAAATAAGAATGAAAAGAGGAATGTATCTGCAAAAAAAAAAAAAATCCATTTCAATCTGATTAGAAAGGAGCAGGATGAAGGAAAATGTATAATACCTGGCTGTTTCTCACAACATCTGCTTATAATAGACGAGTCAACATTACAGCTATTACAGTAAGGGGAAAAAAAGAAAAAAGTTTACACAACAGTCAATGAAAATAAACTAATCCAAAATCCATAAATAAAACTATTTTATTACATGTTTTTATAAAGCGGCTCTATCATACAAAACTGAATATTTGGACAACTTATCTGTTTAAAATTAAACATCCTTCTATGCTTGTCAGCCTGTAATACTAAAATAATCTCTGTAAATTTTTAGGCAAAAGTCTGTTTTCTGGCTCCAAACACACCCAACAATGTCCGTAATTCAGCTAATTCTTTGTACTTAAACAATCCTGATTTAATAAATATTTAATTTGTGTGTAATTTGGTTATAATAAAACAATATTCTAACTTTACGGACAACATTGTATATTATATATAAATATTGTTAGTTTTTATTACATGTACAACCTTCTTATATTGCATAATTTTTTTCAGTCAGAATGTGGAACGGCACAAATTAATATTTTAGTTTCTGCCAAAGTACCTTTATCAGTCCCAAAATGCTTTGTTTAGTTTTGATAGTTTGAAGTTGGTGTTCCAGTGGGGTCTAGTGGGCACATAGATATCAGCAAATGAGTGACATGACCATTCTCTTGTAAATCTCAATCCAGTATGTAATCAAACTCGTTATTTCTCTGTGTGTGTTCCTCTGTATTTGGCAGGATGCAAACAGAGGACTGTGTGTAATTTGTGATGAATGACTTTGTGATGTTCCATATGTGAATTGCGTGGAGGTTTGCCTGGATGGCTCTGCTTTGGGGGAGGATGCGGTGAACGGAGCTGAATGCTCTCGTTCTGTTCAGAAACGGCTGTCAGAATGCCCTTGGGAGAGGGAGAGGATGCACCTCGATCTGATTGGCTGATTGTGGAGGGCTGTGGTCAGACCGTGCAGCTTCTGCAGGTGGGAAGGTGAACCAGCGGGAAATAGATGGCATCCAATGTGTAAAAACTAACATCACAGTGTTACCTTTATATTATGTTGTTTTTAGTTCAAAGCAACAAAAAAAATCTTGGAGCGACGCTTCGACTCTGTGTGGTCCAGTTGAATGTCTCTGGAAAACTATCGTCTACTTCTCAGCTTTGCCTGCACGGAAATTCTCCTCCACCGTTAGTGCATCCTTTCCCAGTCCTCATCAGTCCCACCTCCTGTTTCTCTCCGTTTCCTCCTCCTCCTCCTCCTCCTCCTCCTCTGGCCAGTGCTGTCTATTTAAAGCTCTCATATGGTGTTACATCCACTGGAACTTTCTCTCCAGGCCCGGGTGCAGGAAACCCTTCAGCAGAAGAGAAAGGAAGAGTGTAAGGAGATGAAGAGGTGTAGGATGACATCAGTCAATTGGATGAGCTGCTTTCACTTCATGTGTCTGTGTAAATATAGTGTAACGTTGAGGGAAAAGGAAATACCAATCAATGTGTCTCAATATACAGTATGATCACATAGGGCGTATAACCCTTCAGCTCTTGGTTTGGACGCTACATGTCTCGTCACACACAAAAGAGGCTAGTTTTTTGATGAAGCGGCATCGTATCCTCATCTTTACTGCGGCACTATTAATTCACCCAGTGTTCTAATTTGCCTAATGGCCACAATGATGGTGGTGTTTGTTGTTTTTTTTGTTTTTCCCTTTGTGGGAGTAGTGTGTAAAGTATTTATTTGGTGGCAGGTCACGTAGGCAGGGTTACATAATAGAAATTTGGCTGATGAGGTTAGTCTCCATGTTGGATGCTAGTGTTTCATTGCTGCTACCTGCTTGGTCCTCACCATTAGCGATGAAATATTAATTTGTGATTTTTAGGCTGGCTAGATAGCTCTTATAAAATATTAACCCCCTGCACTTCTTGTGCTCTCGGGACTGTAGTCGGCGTTCGTTTCATATTTGGTGACACAACACGAAGGGTTGAAGTTGGTTATTCTGAACACATTTTCCACAATGTTTATTGATTTAGAAGATTTTTATAGGGGGCACTTTTGAGCTGCTCCCATTGGATTTTGTTTATCAGAATCAATTTCATAAATTAATCTCATGAATTATGAAGGCATTTAAAGCCCCACAGAATACTTTTCTGTTGAAGGTCAAAATACAAAAGTTGTTATGGCTTCACTTGACAACATTTAACTTTCAATGTTGCAAATTTAACATGCCTGAAATGTAAGATGTGATTGTATGCTTCCATGACTTCTGTGTGGAAGTCTGTGTTATATGTTGTGCTTTATTGAGTCTTTTTTTTTTTTTTCATTTCTAAGCAAGTGACTTTCTTGGTTGCTGACATCTGTGCAATCATGATACAATACACTGATTTCTATGGAGTTTAGTTTTTTGTTTTTTTTAACCCTCATTGCTGTTGCTCTAGAGTTCTTCCATGCCTCTCTTTAGCCACCATTAGATTGGAGTTGCCAGATAAATTAGATATTCATTTAAAAATTCAACAAAAAAGTCAAAAGTTCAACACAAATAGATTTGATATAAAATTGCACTGTCAACACATTTTCAATGACTTTTTTCACTGTGTTCAGTTTCAAGCTAAGACAGTGTATACACAATTCATAGATTTAATACCCTGTTTGCAACTGATACACAGTAATGTCTATTTTTCTCCTCGTTTTTTGATGATTTTTATTTTTAAGTGTTTCACATTAGGAACAGCCTTACTTTTCATCGCTGCTAAATTTACCACAACTGTAAAAATATTTATGGAGGATCGTAACTGAAAACTTTGTGAATCATAAATGTGAAGACAGTCAAACCACAGCCACATATTCTACTCATATAAATGCATGTGTAAATTGAAGGGTCTGTAGTGTTAGAAAAAAAAAAATTAAAACTTGTAGGAGTTTTGTTTGGAAAAAACAGCCAATTTACTCTGTTACTGGAGAATATACTAGAAGATAATGAAATCAAAGCTTCTCATTGACTTGTAATTATTAGGGGAACAGTAGTTAAATAATTTATCATCATCTTGGTTGACGAGCTTATAAATGAAATATATGAAACAGAAAGTACATGAGAAGTACACATCTGTGTGTGTGCATGCATGTATACTTAAACATTTTTTTGTGTATATTGTGATGGTTGTGGCTTTTTTTTTAATTAAATTTTTGGTTCTGTATTGACGCAGTGGACCATGTGGATGAATATTATTAGTTTACCTTGTCATATATAATTGATAGATAAATACAGTTATTTAAAATGTAACTCATGATATTTGTGACATTATCAATGAAGTACAGCAGGTTAACTTTATAAATGTTTTTTTTTTTTTTTTTTTTTAATTTAATATATTTCTGAGTTCTTCAGTAGTGATCTGCGTTGTTGCTCAGTTCTGTGTATTGAGGAGACCTGGATCTCTATATTTTCAGTCATTCCAGAGGAGATGATTGTAATCTTCTAAGTATTTTGCAGCTATGTGGCATCTGAAATTAATTTGCATTTGGGAACTTTCTTGTGGTACAGACGTCCTATGAAGTTTACATAGCGGAGTGAAAATATTGTCGGGCGTTCTTTACCCAGTGCATGTGGTAATAATGTGTCAGTGACCACATCCAGATGCAGCCCATTAGATTTATGTCGGTTTCTATCAGTGCAAACATATTCATAGTAATGCGGGCTCAGTCGCTGTTGTCATGTCTGAAATATATACACATTTAAAGTGTGATTGATGGGACACATGTTGTCACTCAGTCTTGCATTGATGTAGGTTTCATTTGAATAGTGTTGGGGTATGGGAGTTTCTAGTACATTTTTCCTGGGTTTTCATGGATCTCTGCATCACTATGAGCCTATTTTCCATCAGTTTATCAGGGTTTATGTAAAGAAGAGCATGAAAGCAGGTAACCAATGCCTTTGGACTGACTTCATTTTATTTGTGCAAAGGTGTGTGTAAACTGTGGCTGAATATGACGCAAATATTCCATACACAAACCAAAATGTCACAATGGTGAGACTTAGTCTAGAGCGTTGGGGTCTAAGGGGATTTTTTGTGCATGTGGACCTGATACCTGTGTTCACCCCTTTTGGTCCATCTAGGACAAACCTTATTCAGGTACCGAATTTTTTTTCCTACACTTTGTAGAAACACAACCCTGTAGTTTGAGAGCATTAAAATACACTGTATTGTTCAACAAAACCCTCTGTGTTTTCATAACTTTTCATCACCATGGTGTTTAGATTAAATTAACCAAATTTGAAGTCACTTGGCTGAAGTCTAGGAGATTTTTTTTTGTTTGTTTTTTAGTTCAACAGTTGAAATGGTAAAAAAAACAGTCCAAAAACTGTGTAGGCCTAAACTTAAAACAGACTTTCTCTTGGTATAGAGAGGGGGTGTCAAACATAAGCTCATGGGCCAAGACCGGCCCACCAGAGGATCCAATCAGACCATGGGATGAATTTGTGAAATGCAAAAATATTAATAACCTAGGGCTTAAAAATCATTTTAGTTCAAATTACATATTCAGACCAGTATGATCCAACGTGAGTCAGACCAGTAACATACTATCATAAGCTATAAATAATGGCAACTCTATGCTTTTTTTTTTAATGTAAAAAAGTAAAATTACATGAAAATGTTTAATTTACAAACTGTCCTTTCCCAAAAAATGTGAATAACCTGAACAAATATGAACAACCTGAAATGTGTTAACCTCCTGAAAACCAGGAATGGATTTTATCTGTAGGAGACGTGAGGTTCACAGCTTTATGTCTTTACTGTCTCTGTCATGGGCTTCACATTTCTTTAAAGTATAGTTTGTAGATGTAAACATTTTTTATCATGCAACTTTTCATTGTAAAACAGAAAAAAATTGGATTTGTCATTATTTATAGGTTATTATTTTACTGGTCTGATCCATTTCAGATCATATTGGTCTGAATGTGGAACCTGAACTATGAGTTTGACGCCCAAGGTGTACAGTATAGGCATAAGAAGATTTTTCTTCTGTCTGGAAAAGACATGTGCCTTGCAAAATTTTGTTAAAATTTAGAATATTAAAAATGTAAAACATCTAATACCAACAAGGGCCAACCTTTTGGAATGATTTCCAAGGCCATTAAAGTCAACTCAAAACTATGACTGATGATTTAATTCTCTCGTTGTACATTTTTGGAGCGGGGTCATATCCCACTCCCAGCGGTGATGCAGACACATCCTGGATTTGCTTAAACTGTTGCAGCTCTTTTCAGTTGGTTCACAGATCCTGTTGTTGTAATGTGTTTATCTGCCCCAGAGGCGCTGTTTGTTGGTGAGGTCACCTGCAGATGGACATGAAGCTCTTTTAGTGAAACTATGGATGAAAGGCTTTGTGTTGTATCGATGAGCTGTGGAGTTGCTGGGACAGTGTGTGAGTGTTCTATGTGTGTCCAGCTGCATCAACTTGATGTGTGTTTGACTGAATGAAAAAGCAGAAGTTAACTGAGTGTGGATTAATGTCTGACACTTGTGTGTGTTTGATGCTTTTAGCTCCGGTTTTTAATTTGATACAGCAGATTCTTTTAACCTAATTTGACATTTTTAGATGATTGCTAGCTCCCGTTTTGGAGAGAAAATAAATAACGTTGAATTCTCAAAATATTCTCTAAATATGTGTCTCATCAATGTGAGTAATTTTAACATGTGAAAACAGTTGTCAGTTGCTTCTGTCTGAGTTGCATATGCTTTACTGGCAAATATGTCAGTCAAACTCATCAAACATGTTCTTGTGCCATTAAAAAGATCCCACTGGGAGTGATAACACACTGCCACCACACACACACAACGCGTAGATTTCAGAGTTGTTTTCATCGAAGACTTTGGATCACATTGGAGTGTGTGGCTCCCTGCCCACACTACTGTGTGTGTTTTCATAGAAAAAAATGTGTTCTGCTGGGAACAGTTGTCATTGACTTTTTAGCTCGTAATCTGTCTCCATCTCAACTCCCTCTCAGATGTAATCATCATGAAAGAAGCGCCATCACCAACCATACTGTGGCAACAAGCACGCCCACATTTTCCCAGAAACTTTCATGTTAATGTTGGGCTCATTAAATTACACAAACACCAAGAAGATGCACATGTTTATGGCAAATGCCGTCTCAGAGCAGTAGAGACTGCTGCTGTGTACATTCCACTGTGGGCATCGTGGTTGATACAGACCACATTCACAGATGACAATCGCAATGAAGATCTTATCTAGAGCCCATGGTTTGTTTATACATTGTAAATGTTAAGAATCGATTTAGTTTTGTTTCACATTTACGGTTTTACAAGTTCACTAAAGGCCTTTGCATGATGTACATATACTCTGTCATTAGGGCTGCACAATATATTGAAAAAATAAAGATATCGCAATAATGGAGTGGGCAATATTCATATTGCACACGTGTAATAATTTCTTTTTTTTAAATTAAATTTCTGTTTTCCACACCATAGGGTACCAGAGTGGTTTTCTCTACCACTCTAAATGCTATTTTTTTCCCGGTAAAAAAACTGAAGTAATCCTACTACTGCTGGTTGAATGTTAGTTAACATGTTATTAATGTTGAAATGATGTGAATATTTTCAGACCACAACTTTGTCCAAGGCCTGAACACTTATATTTAAAGATTTTTTTTTTTAATGTAGTATTTACTAAACCAGGCAAGCAATCAAATATTGTTTAGTTAAAGCTCATACATAGCGGTACTCTGGCACTTTAGCTGTATGAACTACATCCATGTTATATACACATTGTTCTATGTAAATAAAATGAACAAATATTTGACTGTGTGTCTGAAGGTCTATGGTAACAGCATCACAAGTTCCACCACAGAATTGTGTCATTATTGGACTAGTACAGTATTTTGCCTTAAATTATAAATTATTGAGTCAGCATACAAATAACTGGATCATTTTAACATTGTTAAGAAACATTTTACTTAGTAGATGAAATTGGTATTTCTTTTGGTGAATAAAAAATATCGCAATATTATTATCGCAGTGCTGTACACCCATATCACATATCACAAGTTTTGCCAATATTGTCTAGCCCTACCTGTCATCATCCTCATCATCATCTTCATCGTCGTCTGTACTTTGACATTGACTGGTTTGTAGACGAGCACAGCTTTGACATCAGTGGGTTCAGTTTTGTCAGCAGCGATTTCTGTTTGAATGAACAGATTAATTTAGATTCTTCATTCGGGTGGTGTTCTAGCCTGTTTCCTCATATCCTGTCTCTGAATCTAACAGAACATATTAAGACCATATTTCTATTAAAAATGTCATCTCCCTTTGTGTTACCGCAGCTGTGCTTCCAATTCTTTTTGCTCATTTGGTTTAATGGCTCATGAAAGTCTGCTTTAACTTCCTATAATTCAGGAATTCTTCGGAGGGAAAAATATGTTTTCACACTAGAAACCAAGTGAGCTCTAGTTCATATTTATCTGGACCACACCTTTTCCTTGGATGGAGTCTCAGGTGTTTGGTCCAAACTGTGGTTTTGCACCTTCAGCTTTAGTTTGAATCAAATGGAAAAGTCTAAAAGTTTGGACTAATTTACTGAAAAGAACTGCATAACTTTTCGTTTTCTTTTTTATGTTATCACATTATAACGGACTACCAGAAGTCATTTAGTTTGTCTTAGTGTTAAAACACACATACAACATGAACGGTGTGGGTATTTCTGAAATTGCAATGTGAAAATGTGAATTTAGTTTGTGTATGACAGTTTATGTACAACACTACCATACTGTATCCAAAATTGTTTTGTTTTTATTGGTCATTTATATTGATTACACTTAGTGTAACATGGATGAAAAGTGACACGTGTATTTACTGGATTTCTAAATTTATTTAGTCATTTTTTGGGGCAGTTGCTTCCGAAATGTATTTAGATCCACTACTGAAATGTAGTGTAACAATATTAATGTTTTAAACTGGATACTAAGGTTCAGTAGGAGTCAGAAAAACACAAATTGGTCCTTAATACAGGTTAGAGCCTTTTTTTTAAATTTCAGAATGCAAGTATTGTTGAATTTGCAGCTCGGAAAGAGATTCTTGTCCAATAACATGACCACTCGCTTGGGTTTGTAATGATAAATATATATTGTATTGGATGTAACCCCTCTTTTATCACCAACAATGGATGAGGAACTAAAACTTAATGACATTTTTGTCGCTAAATGGAACTAAACATTAGTAATTTAAAAGAAATCACAAAGTGGATATACTGCAAGCCTGGCAGAGCACATACACTTTGTTGTCCTCTCAGTGCAATTTCTTTGCCAATTGATCTGCCTCAGTACGTTTATCTGCGAGTCGTATTGAACATTGTTTTATTTGACCATGCCAGTGAGTGTCTGTACTTTCTGTTGGTGATTGTGAGCCATAGTATTTGTGTGAAGTGTGAAAAACACAATTTTAGACCTGTGCCAAACACTTCCTACATTCTCCACACCTCACTACCAGTCACTTCACAATTGGCCATGATTGTTGCAAACCCTGACACATCCTCCCTTAATTCCAAAAAGGGCTGGAAGGAGTTTTTAGAGAGGGTTCAAGCCTCCAGCAAGCGTTCGAAACACAGTCTTTGTAATTACAGAGGCGCCCATTTTCTGAGTGTAATGAGTAATTGGGTGTATATCTGTGTGTTGCTCTAATAATGAGAGTGTGTAACTTTGCAAATCATTAGGTAGAGAAGTGACTTCCTCAAAAGATGACAATGCATTTCATTCAGATTTAGGAACAGGTGTAGAAAGATTTAGATCATAAATAATGAGTTACACACCATCGTCAATAGGGTCTTTTGTGTTCGTTTTTTTGACTCAGCCTGCAGTGCTTCTCCACACGATCTCCTCTGTGAATTGTCTTCATGGTTCATGTTGTATTGCCGTTTTTTTTTTTTTTTTTGGACAACACAACATAGACACACCTCTCTGTGCTGGGGGCCCCCATCCCCCCTCTGTCTGGTCTGGTCTAAAGAGCTCTGACCCCTGACCTTTGACCCATCCTAGAAGCAAAGCCTTTCTCTTCTCTTCTATCCCCTTTCCTCCACCTCTCCGCCTTGAGGACCACACTTCTTTTACTCCCTTGGCTTCTTTTCATTCTTCTGCTCTTTCTCCTTGTTCTTTTGTTCATGCTTGAGGCTGGAGTTGAGCTCAGATTTAAGGCCTTTACAGATGAGGGAACCTCAACAACTCTGGGTTTTATGTTCGACTTCAGATATTTTCAAGCTTCACTGACAAAGGGCGTCCATCTTTGCATAACAACATGAGTGATAATGAAGATTGGACTCCAGATTTCCTCTTTAATTTCACTTAGTTAAAAATAATTTCAAATTGAAAATGAAATGGTATTTGCTGCCATGTCAAACAGTTCTTTGTCCTTTTCAAATGCACAGTTTAATCTTTCATTTGTGGCTTCGATGAATGATTACTTTAGTTGATTGTGAATGGTGTCGTTGTGCATCCTCAACCCAATGATTTTAATTTTATTGGTTAAACAGTAATGAAACAGGACATATTCAGAATTAAGCAACTTTATTTTTTGTTTTTTACGAAGAGGACTACTCAAACAGTTACCATATGTGAATCAGTTTTCAACGATTCTTTGCAACTGATTGAGTAATCGTTGCAGCTCTAATTTAATTTTGTGATTATTCAACAGTGACCTCCAGTTGTCAGGTGAAGGTGAGCTAATGACACACCGCCACCATATCGGCTCAAATCAAAGATGTTAATATTAAAAAACGATAACGGACGAATTAACGAGAGGGTAACCAACTGGTAAGAATGTTTTGTTGTCGCCTTGCCTGCCCATCCATCTTCTTTGCCCGCCCATTCCTAACTGGTTGCCATGGTTTCAACCAATTAGAATGGCTGTGGGTTGGCAGGCGGCGACAGTGAGGGTCAAATGAGTTCACTGATGGTGGCTTAGTGGGGGTTGGGATGTTTGGATGCACTGGGGTGGACTGGAGTGATGGTTTGGAGTGGTATGAAGAGGATAATGGGGAGTTGATATGTTGATAAGGTGGAGAGGCATTTACATCTGGGGGTAGGGAATCCATGGGGGGTTTGGTTTGGGTCATGCATGTTATGCATGTGGAGGAGCAGAAGAGGCTTGTTTTTCATTGTGTTTTGAGGACATGGGGGTGGAGGGGTGGAGTTGACCATATCGCCAACGGTCCGAGGACTGATCAAGTATCAAAGGGCTTTTCCTTTTTTTTTAATTTTTTTTTTTTTGTAGGGAGACTCAGGTATTTTAGATGATAAAAGGCTATTCATCTGTTCACTGGAGCCTCCTGGAGGCTTGTTTGGGGTTTACAATGGGAGATGGAGATAGTGGGGGGTTGGTTGCTATTGGAATTTTGTTGCCATTGGTGCTCATTTGGGTGGGATGCATAAGCCCCTTTTACACAGCACTTCTGTTACGGGAATATTTTGCCTTTATTCTGGAATGACGTCTATGTAAACGAAATGGTGGGATTATGTGGTCCCACCTTTTCGTGGCTTTGTGAGGCCTCTGGAGGTAGTAACAAAGCCGTAATAAAGGTGGAATCATGATTCTAGAACGCTATGTAAAAGGAACACCTCTCATTCTACAACCAAGATGAGACATTCTGATGATGGCAACCCCACACACCAGGGGGATTTAACAATGAGTATGGGCCTTGTATATTTAAAAAAACATATCAGTGCACTAGAAAGATGTCGAACTGTTGCGATGCTGAGATCTGCGAGATGTTGTCACTTCAGGCGGAGGACTTCATCCATGTTAACATTTGTGAAACAGTGAAAGACAGGCTGACTTTAGTGAGGTTAGCGACACCGCAATGCTTGCGTTTTTCCAATGTGGAGGTGATACATCACACTATACGCTGTGCTGTGTCATCACCCCTTTGATTCTGGAACACAGATCTGCTGTGTAAAAGTCCAGCCTGTTTCACCTCTGTTACTCCTTTGGCTTGGATGTGGAAATTGGTCCATGGTGGAAGAAAGGTGGGATCACCATCTTGCCTTTTTTCTGGGATCTCAGTGTAAAAGTGGCTATAGTTAGATGTGTAAAGAAAAATCTGTTTCCAGTTCTACTTTGGAGAGACCTGGTTTTCCAAAATGGTCTTTAAGGAGGTCCGAGGCAGAATAGACTGCTGCTCTTTAATGTTTGCAGTTATAGGTTCAAAGAACTCCTACTTGTGTATTTAAATTGTTAGGTCTACAGAAAGTAGGGATGCAATGGTACTTAGGAAAATACCAACCCATTCGGTACGCCTTGCACGGGTCAATCTGCCCTATGGACTGCGGTTTTTCAGCTTTGCAAGTGATTTTACGTTGGTGTTTTGTATACTGTATTACTGGAGTGTGTGTGTGTGTGTGTGTACCCGTCCAGACAGGCAAAAATAACCACCCCCACAAGTCCAATCACCGTTGTGCCTCCACAACAGTGATTGGGGGGGGATTGGCCATATAACTCCTGAAGGTTTAAGTTGTTCCACAGTCTCATCTGTGCAATAACTACACACAGATATGGCTGCGGCTTGTACCATGGTTACCTGTATTGTTGCACCCTTAATAGAAAGTCAGATTCTTGAACTTATTACTTGAGAGTCCGTTCCTAATAATGGTTTAACAGCAGCACAGTTTAATATTGTGCGATTTTTATATTGGACTTGATTTAATAAACTAAACTAAACTAAAACTCTAATGGGGAAAAAAAATGTAGCTTGATAAGTGTAGGACAGCATAGTGTAATGCTACAAAGTCTGTCAGTCTGCATGATTTATTCAAAACTCCTTATACCGTCTTTTCCTTGCAAGATGAGTCATAAAGAAAATGCAAGAGACTAATCTTTCAATACCCACCCTTCCTCTTGACTCATGACTGAACAATCCTCAAACTGAGAGGGTCTAAGACCCAAGCATGAGGACTGTAATAATGACATACATAATCAAACTTTGTAACATGTGGCAACTGACAAAATCTGGTAAAAGTACAGGCCTAAAACCCATCCTTGACTTGTCAGATTTCTAATTCCTGGTCCCACCGTTCTACAGCTGGATATGGTTCCACTAGTTGTTGATTTATTATGTTCAGCAAATTTCACCAACCTCTGTAGCCATATCATACACTGACTACAATAGTTTAAGAACCAAGATGAAAGGAAAGCATAGACATGAAATACACATGTATACCAGTTTGACTGGAATAGTAGATGAGGGGAAATGGTAGATGCAAAAACCTGTTGGCAACGATGCAGTCCACCCACTAAGAGGTTTTGGTGGTCACATTGGAATCCGTACACGAGCCAAGAACAAGATGTTTTTAGCAGTTTTTCTCTGTGAACTGGTTGAGCGAGATAGCGGTACAGATGGTCCAGGGATATGAGGACCTCATGGACACATCATGATGACACAAGACATATCTGCCTGAAAAAGACGCTCAGTCCACACCCTGCTTTGCCACACTGCCTCCATCTGTGAGCAGTTGTAGATGTAAGAAAGGTTTGTTCCTACATAAAAGTGTTTGGAAGTTCAGAATTGTGGCAGTTGAGCAAACGCTGAGTAACTGAAGTGGGTGAGCCAAACCTACATCACTTGCATGTTGGGAATGTAGCACCAGCGCCCACCTTTCTTAAATGTTGACATCTGAAGAAATACGTTTCTGGGTTGGAAACTCTGTCAAGTGTGCTGTAACTTGAGAAGAATTTGCATAAAAGGATAGTTTACCATTCAGTTTCTAGTTTACTTTTGCATCAAATGTCCAGACTGAAAGTTGATACTTCAGTTGCTCAAAGGGATGGGGCCAGTTTCTAAATAAAACTGCCTGTCAGACTGTGGCCTATAGTAATGGTAGGATGTAGTATATTCTCACAGAAATCAGTTTTTCTTAAAAAAACTAACATGGCTTCACTGGTAGGTTTTATTCTTGAGGTAACATTAAACATAGTACGAGTTGATGTAATGGTGTTTTTGCTTTAACTCTTTCCCCCATAAAGAAGACATTTGACAACCCCTGTACCCGTAATGACGAGTTCTGACACTTGTTATTTTTTAAATTTTTTATTTAAGGATCCCCATTAGTCTCTACCAAAGTGTAGACTATTCTTCCTGGGGTCCAATATAAAAGTATTAAAATTTATACATTTACAACTGATTTGATGACCGTTAACAATAATATTTTTTCCTTATTTTTTCCTTAATTTTTAAAATATTTTTATAATTTTTTTCTTTCTCATTTTTATTTATTTTGATTTATTTGTATTAAAAAAAATATTTAATTTTGTTCTATTTATTTTTTATTTTTAAAAACTTAAAAAATAATAATAATAACAATACATTTTTACTGTTTTTTTTCCCCAAATTAGTAATGATTGTAGCCACTGGGAAAAGAAATAACACACTGGAAAAACAAAATGTTCCATGAGTAGAACCTGTAACAGATATATGGGATGTTTCTAGTAGACGTCCGAGGGGGAAAGAGTTAAGGTTAAAACGGGTTGTTCTCATGCCATTCCGTCTGCTCGCTATAAGATTAAAACAAAAATGTCACTGACTGTCTGCGTCTCAGACCTGTGTTATCCAACCCTCTGCTGCTTTAGCTGATCAGTCGCATATATCCAGATATCTACTATCAGACTGTGTGAATGGTGTAAAATAGGACAAATGCCTCTGGCTCATGTTCAGAGCTGACGGATTGAGCGGCAGTTTTCTTTTAATGTTTCCATCAAAAGAAGTTACTTAAAACAGACTCTCCTTGTTTGTTTGTTCATCTGTTTGTCTCTCAAGGCACATTCTGGCATTTGCATTCATTCAGTCATCCACTTCCTTCCGCTTCCTTTCAGTTGTACTTTCCCCAAATTCTCAAGAGTAAATATCTTACACCTGTAAACAGTATCTAGTCTAAACACACACACACACTATATTTTCTCTGTAAACTCTACTGATTTGGATGCTTTTGAGTCTAAAGTGTTTTTTGCATGCCCTTATTGTATTTGAATTGAAAGGCTACATGAATTTTGGCCTGCTGCATCTGTTTTTTGGACTCTTCTGCATCCAATTTTTACCCCTCGGCCAACTCAGTATTGTAATAATTTTGTCACCTGTCTATCTGTTCATTCTGGCCGAGGGGAACTAGTGTGCAGTACTTTGTTTTCTTCTGTTGGCACAACTTGCTAATGATTTCCTCTTCTCCTTTTTGTCTTGACAGGACCAGGAAACTGCAGATCAGAAACATTCCACCTCACCTGCAGTGGGAGGTTAGTTGTTATTTCCTCGGTCTCATTTTTTTTGTGGTAATAATTTACACACACTTATTTTTTGACACACTTTACACTGCTAACAACCAAATTCCTACCACCAACAGAGATTATGTCTAAGTAAAGAAAGATGAAAATACTAGCATTCAGCAGGAGGAGGAGGAACTGCAGGAGAAACCTAAAGCAGTAGATCAACCACTGCACTCTAAATACTAACAGGCTGAGCTGCAGTTCAACTATAGAAGTAAATGATTTGAACTTATATAGTGCTTTTCCACACTTCAATGGTGCCCAAAACCTCACATTCACCCATTCATGCAGACTTTCATGCAAGGTGCTGCCAGGCCCTACTGGAAGCAGGTTAGAGTTCAGTGTCTTGCCCAAGGACACTTTGACATGTGGACAGTTAGAGGCAGGATTTGAACCGCTGACCCTTGGATCGTTGGATGACCCGCTCTACCAACTGTGTGGTTCAATAGGTCATTGATTTGACCAGAAAACAATGGACAAGTAAAATTCACCTAAAGATGTTCCTT
Organism: Fowleria isostigma; assembly: GCA_029814645.1. Taxonomy (NCBI): domain Eukaryota; kingdom Metazoa; phylum Chordata; class Actinopteri; order Kurtiformes; family Apogonidae; genus Fowleria; species Fowleria isostigma. The sequence goes on along the minus strand of JAPTGZ010000027.1, from coordinate 7,273,681 downwards.
CAGATTAGAAAGACAGTTTTTGGACACCTGCAGACAGTGAAATAATCCTTGAGTTACCTGTACAAATATGCCTTCTTGTCCTTGGAGTGTGGACAGGTAGGAGGCACTCTGAGTAAAGCCTACTATGGGCCAAATACGAAATGAAGTCGGGCTTTGTTTAAGGAGGTTATGGGAAGTCACTGATGCCTTTTAGACCAGATAATGAATCTGTCCATCATTCAACAAGTTACCCTTAGCTTCAGTTACATGACTCATGTTTAAACTGATGTAGCTGAGGCCACGTTTTAGCCATATTTAGTAAAAGCATGTTCCTATTCTATATAAATTTTGTCTAATACATGTATTTTGATCTGATAATTCCATGGTTTGCAACCTGTGGTATGATTTGGCTGTTCATACTGTCTCCAGTAGCTTTGTCTAAAACACATGAGGAATAAATCAACTAAGGCTTTAACTAATGACTATGTCTACAGTCAACTAGTCGGATTATGAACTGCAAAAAAAGGGTCTTATTTCAATTTTTTGCAGCAATACAATACCTTTTCTTTAACAAGAATATTTGGTACACAACATTTAGAATGCATAACAAAGATTAAGTGAATATTTACTTCAGCATTCAACAGATAGTGAAGTAGCAATAAATTAAACAGTTTTCCTTAAACAAGTGCATTTTGTGCAAATTACGCAAATTATATTTAACTTTTGTTAAACAGTTTTCTGGTCTACGATTGGCAAGATACCATTGAATGAACTGATGACGTCAACTTTCAACCGGTCAACTACTAAATTAGTAGTCAACTAGTTTTGGCATTGAATAGTTGTAGTTCTAATATCAAAATGAAAAGTTATTTTTTTGTCACTACTACTGTAGAAGGCAATAGTTTACATTGTCTGCTGTAAAAATGTGGAGCCCATTTCCACAATAAAAATATTTGTAACCTTAGGCCACATTATGGACTGTCAATGCTCAATTTGGTTTTGGTCGTAGTTCATCTGTTTTTAGGTTAACCTACACAATTTTGTGTTTTGGGAATAATTCCACCTTAAAATAATGAAAATGTCAATGTTTTTTTTTTCTTTTTTTATGGTATTTGAATAATTTCATAAATGCACCAAACATTGGATTATTGTAATGGGCTTACAAAGGTTAAATACCATATGGTCATAAACAGGCGATTGCAGAGTAACCGTCTTATGAAACATTACACTCAGTCAGATGTGCTTTTGTTTTGGTTATTGATAATTTGTCACTGAAGGACTGCAGATGTTATGGCTTTTCTAAATGAGACTGAGGCGGCACGGTGGTGTAGTGGTTTGCGCTCACGCCTCACAGCAAGAAGGTCCCTAGTTCAATCCCCGCACCATGCACGGGGGGACCTTTCTGTGTGGAGTTTGCATGTTCTCCCCGTGTCTGCGTGGGTTTTCTCCG
>JAPTGZ010000027.1:7248295-7259583 GCA_029814645.1 Fowleria isostigma | reverse complement strand
TGGAAAAACTGTGGCTCATGTGGTTCCTCTACATGACTGTTTATTTTCATGTTTGCAGCGCTGATGAGGTTCCACTTAAAATTCTGGCTCATAACAACTTTGTTGGACGCCTGATTGGTAAAGAGGGACGCAACCTGAAAAAAGTCGAGCAGGACACAGGCACCAAAATTACAATTTCCTCGTAAGACACACACATGTACACACACTTGAATAATTGTGGAGCGTGAACGAGAGTTTTGTTTTTGCAATTTGTAGAAAGTTTTTATCTTTGGAGAAAAATGGAGAAAATGTGTGAATTCTTCATAAATAAGTTTCAGTTGGTGCTTCTAATCATGTGTTTGTACTGTTTTCAGTCTTCAGGACCTGACACTGTACAACCCAGAGAGAACCATCACAGTTAAAGGCGCCATCGAAGCCTGCTGTAACGCTGAGGTGGAGATCACGAAAAAGGTCCGGGAGGCCTACGATAATGACATCGCTGCTATGAACGTGAGTCTACACATACCTTCATACCAAACCGTTGAGACACAACATCCAGACTCACCTCTGTGTCACACCATACATAAAAACTGTCAACCTTCATGACCTCTAACCTTTGGCGTCCTCCCCCACAGCAACAGACCCACCTGATCCCTGGACTGAACCTGGGGGCTCTGGGCCTCTTCCCCTCCTCCTCCAACATGCCGCCGCCTCCACCCGGGAACGCCGTCGCTGGTGCTCCTTATGGATGCTTCGGGGTAAGGACACTAATGTTACAGTCTCACTGTAAAGCACTAAGGATAATTCATAACGACATAAGCAAGGCATTTAGTACTCTTACAGTATGAGTAAGGTTCTAGTGATTGTTTTTATAATTAGTTGGAAGGCATCACAAAAACTTCTAGGATAATCTCTACTGTATCCAAAGCTAAAGAAGGAAGTAAATAAAATAACCAGTCATGCATTTGTAGCATTTGAAGGTTTGGACGTGCTTTCACACTGGCTGCCATCTTAGACTTAACATTTAGTTTTTTATTTTATTTAACCTGTACTTAAGTAGGTTAATCCCATTGAGATAGGGGACACCTGGCCAATACGGCAGCAATATAGTCATATCATTACAGTTTTTTGTTTTTTTTTATTGTTTAGCACATAACATTTCAATACAATATTGTTAAAATACAAAACAAACAAACAAAAAAAATTAAAATTTTGCAAATTTGGGTGCACCCACAAACTGATAGCAAATATTTTGCTATCAGTTTATGTTTGAGTCTGTTCTTATAGATACATACTGATTAAGAGGTATAGAAAATGTTTAGATGAGTGTTCCATAATTTAGCACCATGAAATCTAATTGAAGACTGATTACGAGATGTTTCACATAAAGGTAAAAACAGATTTTCAGACTGCCTAGTAGGAAGGATATCCATGAATCTGGGAGTTGTGAATAACATAATGTTTGATATATGAAGGCCAGTCAGAATCATACAGCAATCTAAAAACAAATGTGCAGATCAGAAGAGTGTTAATATCAAAAATGTTTAAAAGGCTTAATTTGTAAAACAAAGGTGCTCTTGGAGCATCTGTTTTGGAAAAAGTGACTACTCTTTTTCTGAACTAGTAATATTTTCTTACAGTTCAGTTTACAATAAAAACATCTGCAAACACACGCAAAACTCATACAACCAACGGAAACATTTTCAGACCAACAGCACTGATTCTAGAGATTACAGGTCAAACAAATCAGTATTTGCAGATAGAACTCAGACTGAAGCCTTGTTCAGGAGCTGAAAACCAAAATAATTTCTGTCCTAATTAAATTCCGTAAGTAGTGAATGTGTTGCTTTGTGTGTTCAGGCTCCAGAGCAGGAGACGGTCCATGTGTACATCCCCGCTCAGGCAGTGGGCGCCATCATCGGAAAGAAGGGCCAGCACATCAAACAGCTGAGCCGCTTCGCTGGGGCCTCCATCAAGGTTCGGAAACCATAAGGATCTGCAGTGACCCCCTGACACCAAATGTACATCCATGAAAACTAACAGTGTCTGCTTTTATGATGATTCTGTCCTTGTCTTTCCTGCAGATCGCCCCGGCTGATACTCCAGATGCTAAATTCAGAAAGGTGATTGTTACAGGACCCCCTGAGGCTCAGTTTAAGGTAAAGACCTACAAGACTTTATCAGTTTATTAAATAACTGAATCTCCTCACATTTATCCAGTGCTGCTTCTGGTCTCTGATTTGATACCTTTGTCCATACAGGCTCAGGGCAGAATTTATGGCAAACTGAAGGAAGAGAACTTCTTTGGGCCAAAGGAAGAAGTCAAACTGGAAACTCACATTAAGATGGCAGCCGCCGCTGCAGGAAGAGTCATTGGCAAAGGGGGGAAGACGGTAAGCCTCTGAACCAGGGGTGTTGTTCAGGGGTCACGTACAGCCTAATATGTTATATAGTGGGCCAGACCAGTAAAATAATATAAATAACAGGCTATTGTAAATTATATTATAAATAATGTCAACTCCAAAGTTTTCTTTATATTTTTGAGTGAAAAAACGTCAAATTCTGAACAAACATGAACAACCTGAAAATTCTAAACAAAAATAAGTGCAATTGTAACAATATTATGCCTTCCTTTATAATTTATACATGTGCATTACAACTTACAGATCACAGATCTACTAATACACAAAATATTTAGTAACGGGCAGAACATTGGTAAAAATTGCCATACTTTTCATAAAACATTTCAGGTTATTCACATTTTTTTTTTGTAAAAGGTTAGTCTGTAAATGTAAACATTTTTGTGTAATTTTATTTTTTTACACCAAGACAAAGATATAAAAACTTGTGGTTTTTATTATTTATTTGTTGTTATGATAGTATTTTACTGGTCTGGCTAACTTTAGATTGAATTGACCTTAAAATAATGTTAACATCTTTGATTGTTAATATCTTCAATGTAAATTTTGCATTTCACAAATTCATCCCACAGGCTGGATTGGACCCTTTGGTCGCCAGTTTTGGCCCCCAGGCCACATGTTTGAAACATGCACTCTGAACCATTCACTCCAGTCTCTGTATTTTGGAGGGTGTTATTTGCCCCAGGTTTTCACTGTCCAGAGACCTCCACCTCTTCAGGGCCTCCATCCAAACTCAGCCCGTAAGCTGTGATGTTAACGCTGCCTTGTAAAGTAACTGTGATTGTGCCCTGCAGGTGAACGAGCTTCAGAATCTGACAGCAGCTGAGGTGGTGGTCCCCAGGGAACAGACCCCTGATGAAAACGACCAAGTCATTGTCAAGATCAATGGACACTTCTATGCCAGTCAGGTATGTGGCACCTCCAGATGTGTTTATACACTGAAGGTTCTTAGTTCTGGGGTCCCTTTTACAAAGCAGGTTCAGCAAACTCTGAGTCTAACCCTGAACTCTGAGTTGATCTGCTCTGAGATGGGAAACTCTGAGTTTTCGGTTCCAGAACAGCTGATTTCAGATAAAGACATAACTTTTAAGCATTTCTCTCTGGAAGTGATATGGTTATAACCTTTACAAAACATTTTTGTGGTGTACCTCAAGGGCTAGTTCTGGGTTAGTCCTGTATTAAATTAGCCTTTATTTAATTATATGGAGACAATACTAAATTGTACATATATATATTTATATATATATATCTTACTTGAAGTATACCTATAGTTAGATTATTTGTTAGATTTTAATGTTATTTTGTTAAATACTTTGGGTGCTTCAACGCAAAAAACAATTTTATTAATCCCTTTGGTAAATGTGTTTGACCAGTTGCATATGCAAAATACCCAACAGGCATCAAGGGACACAAGTAGGGCTTCGGTTCCCATTCCTGAATAATAATAATAATAATAATTTATTATTATTATGTTGTTATAACTTTTCTTTTTAACTAGTTGTTAACTGATTATTAACTGTTTGTTTTTTGATGCTCTGTGTAACAGATGCGTTCCTTGAAAATGTCTAACATTGTTGTGTCGCCTGTGTTGTCCAGTTGGCTCAGAGAAAGATCCGGGACATTCTGACCCAGGTCAAACAGCCACAGAAAGGCGGGATGGGCATGGGCCCCAGCCCCAACCCCCAGGGCTTCTCCGAAATGGGCAGCCCCACACAGGGACTGTCTCAGGAGCACCAGCCACGCAGGAAGTGAGGGTCTTCACGCCATGGTGATTTGCCGTGGGGCTACCCACTCGCCTGACTGACAGACAGACAAACACATGCATGGACGGATAGACAGACGGACAGACGGATACAGGAGAGCGACACACGGACCCAGCAATAGACAGGGAGAGTTATAAAGAGGGAGGGAGGACGCCCAATAGTCTGAGAAAGACAGGAGTTTGGAGAGAAAAGATGATGAATAATATCAAAAGATGAAATGAATAAAAAAGAGGATTAAGAAAAAAGAAACTTGAGAACAGAGACCAGATGCCAGGCCAGAAGAGAGACTGATTGAGGATGGGGGGATGAAGGAAAGAAGGAAAGGAGACGGGGATGGATGGCTGGTGTTCTTCTAGTGTGCCTTTTCCTCTGCTGTGACTTTAGTCGATCTTACATTGGATAGAGCTAAACAACATGGTGGACAAGGACGGAGCCTTACACCTGTCCATGTGGTAAGATCTCATGCGGGGGCTGAAGGGAACTTTATTCCTGAGACGCACTAGTAGGGGCCATGTTTGTTCTTCTGTCTCCTGCCCCCTTGCAGACCTCTCCAACCATCTGCTCTCAGTCCTATATTTTAAGGGTGGTTTTTTTAAACATAGAGATATATGTATAGAAATGTTTATTCAGAGCTATTATTGATAGAATGCAGTGAGGCGGAGCCGGGAGAGGGAGCAAGGAAACTGCTGTAGTCGCTAAAGGGGTTAAGGTTATGGGTCGGGCACAGGCCATGCCCATTCTTAACCCCCCAAAGCCACCGAGAGTCAAGAAGAGGGGCCGCAGATGTTAACACTGCTCTTTAAAATCCTCTCCGATTAGCGGAGAGATTAGAGAAAAAAAAGTAAAAGAAGAAAATATGAGGTTGTAAATATATAATCTTCATGTAAATGGTAAGAAATGCTGCGTCTGGCCACCGTGCCTTTTTTAAAAGGGGTTTTCTGTATATTTCTCAGTCTCTTGTCTATGATATGTAGCATAATGTAGCCTACAGCGAGGCGGGGGCTGGAGAGGCATTGAGCAACCCCTCCCATGATTAGCCGTTGTGGTCCAAGGCGCAGCAAGAGACAGTAAGGGCAGCGGAGGTCGCAGCTGGTCCTGCAGTTCTAATGCAGTGGCTTAGCTCACATTTTAAAACAGCTTGGAATAAAACAGCCGGCGGCTATGCTAGCTGGCTAGCGGCCCGCACCTTAAACGGCATATTTTATATATATTATATATATATGATATGTGAGTTAGCCCGGCCCCTCGGGTGAATGTATTGAAGGCAGTGAGTCGGGTGTGAGGTTTTGCTACACCTTTATAAGTCCTGCAATGATGGGCAGACATAGCGTGTCTGGGATTCCTGCTCATTGCTTTTTTCTAGTCACTCACACTTTGGCAATGGCCCTTGTCGGACAAAGATGTTTTTGTCCACAGGAGATGGGTCATCTTTGATTCATTTGGACAAAGATGGCCTCTGATGTTGTTATAAATAAAGGGAAGTCCGAGACTGGCCTTTTGCCGAGCGCAAGAACCAAAGGCGAAGTCTTCCAAAAGCTCCTTGCCTTGAGCTAAGAGAAGGTAAAATCAGATTGAAGGGGAGCAGCTCCCTTGTTCTCTCTCCCAATCTGCCTAAGGCCTGTGGGCAGAGCCTCCAGACCCCGCCTGCGTATGATAATGAGGGGCGGGGTCTATGCCTGGACGCTCTCGCCGAAATTAGAACAGATTAGAGAAGAAATGAAAAAGAAAAAAACCTACCTCAGGGTAAAGTTACCTCAGTATTCCTAACTTTTTTTTGCTTGCTGGTGTTTTATATAAGAAGAAAAAAGAAAAGAAGAGCTGATAGTCCTGAATATTTTTTATTTTTTTAAGGAAAAAAGTATTTTTTTTTAGGTATTGTCTTGTTGCTTTGGTAATTTTTTTCTGTTTTTTTGGTGTGATGGTTGAATGAGCTCAGGATGACATGAAAGCGGTGTTTTTAAAGCAGAGATATTGGTCTATAGAGGAAATGGGTCAAGTGCCATTTTGCCTTTTTTTAAATGAGAAAACATGCTCTCTGTCCTCCTGAGGTGTGATTGGAAGAGCCGCTGTTTGAAAATTGGCCAATGGGGAGCGGTGTTACTCGAGAGGGGGGTCCTGAAGTGCACAGGGTGACCAAAGATTCCACTGGGGCGTCTCACACTGAGCCCACGTCATCACAGAGTGATGCTAATGCTATCAATGCTACATAGAGTCAGATTATTATTGTTTTACATCCATGTGACTCCCCGTTGTCGTGGCAACCGGCCTGCCCTGAGCTTTGAAGGACCCCCCTCTCCTGCCTTACTGTGATGACATCATCATGGAGCGCCAAACATTAGGAGAGAGCTTAAGCGTTCAGTTTCTGAGCTGCAAAGAGGACATGTGAAAATGAGCTTTTGAGCCCAATTCACCCTCCGTTCCTTTTTTCACCTGGACTTTGGAACCTTGCAGATCAGAGTTGTGCAGCATTAGTGCTCCATCCACAGTCTACAGCTGTACATGGAGACTGGAAGGGCGACATTCTACCTGAAACACACACCTGAACTAACTCTGACTTCTCTGAATGTGAATATTTCTAACCTGTGCACTGACCACGACACCTCAGATGCTCCCTGTTGGCTTATGTGGACGCTCAGCAAGTGTGTATGTGTGTGAATTCTGATGTGTGCGTTACTGCTCACTGGTTTTAAATGTTCATTTTTGTCAGGAGATGTGGTTTGGGTGAAACTTTTAAGAGAAAAAAAAAAAGCAGAAAAAAGTAGGACAAGAACCTATGGCCCCTCTGCCTTGTGACCGAGGAGGGAGACATTCAAGAACCTTCTGAAAAAAAAAAAAAAATGGGAGCAAAAATACTAAACACAAGAGAGTTTAAAACATCACTAACAGAGCTAAGAAATAGATTCAAACCTGTACATAAGATGCTAAAATGGTGATCACAATACTTTTGTATTTTTCAAACAACTTTGGAGAAAAAAGCTTAAAAAATCACAATGGGAAACGCCGTGACAGCAAAGATTGGGCCAAGCCGTTACTGAAGGACACTGCCAGATAACGCCTCATTTTTTTAATGTCTTGCTTGGAGACACCACCAATCTTTTTCGGCTACCCACCAGCTCATCACCACACAGGCAAAAGTCTATTCTATCGTGTCTATGCTTCCATTTTTGTGCAGAGGTGGTAACTTCATGCTTGAGATCGACCTGTGTCAAGTTTCCACCTCTATCCAAACCATAGAGCTCTGTTCACGACCACCAAGACACAATATTTAGGATTCATTATTCAGCCTGCAGCCATTGGGAATGGTTAAAATTCATTTCTTTCTTTTTTGTCGTTTTATTTAATTTTTTGACAATACAGCAAGCTTTATTTGGACGTGACATCTGGGGACGTACTGTTGCACTAATTGAAGAAATATGTCGACAATATCAAATTATGAGAACGACTGAAGAACCTCCTGTCGCACCAGACAATGGTGGAGAGTGAAGGGGAGGCAAAAACCGTACGGTTTTCTGGAATGGTTTTGCCCTTCTGTACTCCGGGAGAAGAGCGAGATGTTTTTATTTCCTTTTTATTTAAACAAAAAATAAGTCATTTCATTTTTGGAGTGGGCGGGAACGTCAGGGTCCCTCGCCCTCTCTTGCGCTGGTCTCCATCGTGTTTTGCTCAATTCTGTTCATGACCTTTCGATTTCTTACTTTAACCACCAACTTTATTATTATAATAATAATAATGATTATTATTATATTATTATTATTATTTCTTTTGATATTCTGAATCGGTTAGTTGAATTCGGTCATGTTTTTTTTTTTTTTTTTTTTTTTTTTTATGCACAAATCTATTAACAAAACAGCTACTAAATATGAACTACTAACATGTAGCTCAGTACATGACAGTAACTGTGCCAAACACATAGGAAGGGTCTCAGTCCGAAATGCAGTAGAACCATTCTGAGTGAATGACCCAGAAATTAACACTCTTAGAAAGAAAAGGTCTTCAGACAGAAAACGGTATCTCATCTTGGAGGTGACCTCTTCTCATCCTGTTTTTTGTATGTACAATAGTTATGTCTTCACACACAAAATGAGTCACACATCAGAACTGCCTCCAATCTGACACATGATGCATCTGTCATCTCGGTGTCCCAACACTGGACACTCTGCCCTTTTAGGCAAATCATATACTGACACTTGGCATTAGCTGTTGGACAGACGGAGGCGGTGTAAAAGAAACGACCTAAATACCACGTACTGAAGCGTCACCGTTTGGTGTCACCAGGACCATACCACTGTGTTTTAAACCATCGTTACTATGTGTGTGAATGCACGTTACAGAACAAACATAATGACCCACATGGACCCTGCTTACACTTGGCTTTAAAATGCATTTTCAGACGCATACAAGAATGAATGACAAGGAAGCACTGATCCATGGACCCGAACCAAATTAATTTTGTAAATGGGTCCTGATGCGTCACCAATAAGGATGTAACTGGAGGATTTTGTAGAAAATGGCAGTTGTTAGTGAAATCACTTACAAAGAATCAATGGGAATATGATTTACTGTCTCTTAAGTTGGAATAGTAAATCTGTCAATTATTGGAACATGTTTTCTTTTAGCAAAATTCCGGCAGGTGCCTTCCAGCCTCTTTGGAACACAGTAAAATCTGAACAACATGGAGATGTGTGATGTGTTTTGGTCACCTTATGCTCACGGTGGTGACTACGGCTTTAAAATGATCTATTTCAACACCACAGATACTGGCTCAAAAAGAAGCCTGGTTCTAGGTGAATTCCATCCCACCTGACTCTGGAAATACTAAGTCATTATGGTCTGATCCATGTCAGGGCTAATAGGAGTTGTTGTAGTCATCACCTTAGGAACACCATCAAATTACTTTATTATGAAATTATTTCACTCTGTATTCAACATAGCAGTGGTTCTTGACCCCTTCATCACCAACCATTTGTCCAAATATGGTCACTTGTGTCTCTAGAAATCAGCTGATGATCCAAACACAGAACTTGAGGCTTCATAATGATTGAACAAACATCAGTGTTAGATGTGAGGATGTCAACTTCAGTCTGTCATCTGGAAAAATACACCTTAAAATCAAGTGTAAACAGGGTTTTTGTTCAAGTTGGGTTCCTTTAAATGCTGGGCATCGTTAGCTTTAGCACCAGTTAACATCCAGATCTGATCTTGGGCCTTACTTGACACCTGTCTTCACATTATTCTGTTAAAGATGCCCTGGAAGTTTTTCTCTAAACAGCTTTTCTGCAGCCTTTGGTTCCTCTCAGAACATTTCAATGAAAGTTTTTGGTAAAAAACCTCAAAGTTGCCTAGCTTTCTTTTGTTTTTATCAGCAAATTCATTATTATCCTTTGTTTTGTTTGGGAATTTCAATACCCATCATCCGGTGTGTTACCACCGCCTGTCAATCAGTGGGATTGTGTCAAACCACGGGCAGGAATATGCATCATGTCCCATTTAAGTGCCTGCACTAGATGTCATTGAAACATGGCTCCAGGATGCAACTAGAGGTCAAAAACTTCACAGGGTAACTTTGATTAAATCCAAACCCATCATGTCTATCCAGTTTTCCATGGTGTGAAATGATGGGAACAACTACAGGCTGCTTTAGTCCTGATCTAAAAACTCACTGGTATTGTCCTTCGTAGATCCCCGTATTGACTTCAGGGTTCTTTGGTCTTGTGGCAGCAGAAGGTAGCTTTGCTTTCTAGACCTTCTAGACCTGTAGCTCAGCCTCAACAGATGAAGAAACAGACGTAAACACATTGGCTTTGCCAGGTCGGTTTGTCTTAAACAGTGCAAACTCCTCCATGTCCTGCACTCCCACTACCACCACCAACCCCCCCGTCCCTCAGCAGAAAAGGAGGGAGACGAAAACAAACAAACCTCTTGACACATAACTAGGAACGCTACCTCAAAACAGAAGCAAACTCAGCAAGAAGATTGTTTTTTTTTTCCTTCATCACAAACAATAGGAAACGGTCAGTCAGACAGACACATGATTGAACAGGAAAGACGGACATGTTACAGTCACAGTATAGTTTCTTCTTTCACTCTTGGAATTTTTAATTTATTTTTCTTTTTTTTTTTCTTTTTTCTTTTTTTTGAAATTTTAAATCTCCAGCTTAGAGATGGGACTGTAAAAATAAATTAGTAAATAAAATAAAAAGGACAAAAAAAGACAAAAGAAAAAAAAAAAACAACCAATATGGACACATTGTGGCGCAGGGAGGCGTGACGCCGGGGCAGCTGGGTAAACGGATTATCTCAACGGGATTCTCAGTTCTTAAAGCACGACATTGCGTTTCGAAGTCGTTTTTTCCAGCTCAGTATTTTACAGAATTTCTACTTACTCCGCCGATGCTCAAACCTGCTTAAAATGACCCACAGTCCATCACTCCTGCACCCCCTCCCTGCCATATCACCTCCTGAATCAAGGGGCATGACACCTGTAACCATGTAATTGTTTTGTTGATCTACCTCTTAGGAAAAAAAATAGGTAAATGGATTTTTTTTTTTTTTCGAAAAAGGACACAAAAATAACAAAAAAAAAAAAGTTGCTCGAAAGAAATATAGGTAAATGAATAACTGGGTAGTGGCATCTCCATATACTGTAGTGGATAGTCTATTAAAGGAAAAAACTTTCTTCCAAAGATGATTTTGTTTTCTTTCTCCATTCTTAGTTGTTTTTTGAAAGGATTATGAAATGGAATAATAAACTGAAGGGGGGGGGGACAAAAACTTACCACCTGTATTTAATTTTCTTCTTAAAAACCCAACATCAATGAGATTTCTTTTATCCAATTTGCATTTTCTCTTGTTCATGTTATAACACTTTTTAACTTCAAAATACTCTTCATGTTTTGGTTGACTTCTAATTTTTTCTCTCTTCCTCATATTTTTTATGACAGCAGATTGTATCTCTTGTGTTTGGGTGCATTTAGCGTTTTCTTTTTCTCTGTGAAAAGCCTACATGAGTTAGAGCGCCCTACGAGGACCTTCTACACTGATCAATGATATATTTTCACTTCTACTGAGTCATTTTGAGAAAGCGAAAGGACCTGTTGTTTTAGCTGACTGTGTAGCTGCCGGTGGG
>JAPTGZ010000027.1:7198679-7216934 GCA_029814645.1 Fowleria isostigma | reverse complement strand
TTGAGTTAACTCACATTTTCAAGGCAGCGGGTGAACTTGCATTTGCAAGTTTAACCAACTTGAAATGTTTTACAGTGCATGGGCTGACGAATCAATGTTGTAGAAGATGAGTTTCCATGGCAACTACAGAGCTTCTGAATATCCAAATGGATCATATCTGATGACCACGAAAAGATGAATAATTGCATTTTACACCATTATTGACATGTACCAATAGGATTATTGGTTCAGAAGTTATTATTACACAGTTTAGATCAGAAGGTACACTGCCCCTAGGGGGTCCGCAGTGGTACTGCAGGGGGTCGTGAAATGTTTGGTTGATTAGTTTTTAGTATTTTCAAAATGATTTTTACCATTTTTTCCCCCCACCAATTTAACTGTCTTTAAATAAACAGTGCTTAGCATAAATGAGTACAGCCCAACAAATTAGTCACAAAGCCTTTAGTTTTCTTTGAGAATCAACATTTTCTATGGAACACTATACAACATATAATGTTCTTAGTTAAGGAAATGTTGTATAAAACTCAGTTTTGTCCAAATTTTTTGTAACTGTGCTTATGTTCATTGAGATATTGATTAAAATCTTACTTTTCAAAGGGGGGGTGTACTCATTTATGCTGAGCACTGTACAATAACATGAATCCAATAAATTGTATTAAAGAGGCAGAAGGTTATCTTTGAGTCAGAAATGCACACATGGACACATTACTGGTTTTATTAAAATAGCATATATGTTTACATTTCACTTGCTCTTTTTTGTGTTTTATCATGACAAGTGCTTATGCTCCATATGTGTTTGTTAGTTTGTGTATTTCTTTTATACTGCAAATGGTAATAAACTGAACTGATGAGCTCTGTCAGTCTCTGCACCTACACTCAACAAGTGACTAGACCTGTATTGAATGAAGGTACATTTACACATTGAACTATACCCAGTTTATTCTAAAAAAAAAAAGAAATACAATATATGTAGCAGGGGTACTTGCTCCATCTCTTCATCAGTTTGGGGGTCCTTGGCCTCAAGGTTTTGGTCGATGATGGCTCTTTGGGTCTTTATGGGTTAATCACAGCAATTTGTACAATATATACAAACAAATATCAATATGATAAGTGATGATATCCCATTTTTTTTCTCTCTCCCCCTGCCCAACTTACCTACACCCCTCATTTCCAAATTACCCAGAACTGGACCCTTTCATTTTTTTTCTCTTAATTCCCCTAAATGCCATGCATATGAACTGAACTGAAAGGAACTCTTCTCCAAGCCCATTCCCCCCCAGAAATAACTGAACTGTGAACTCAAAGACTGCCAACAACACCCCCATACAAACTCATACTCCCCCCTTCCTCTCTTAATTTGGATTCAAAGAACTTTTTTTTTTTTTTTTTTTTCTGGGACTCCTTTTGTTCAATTTATTGTCTGTTTAAGCTTCTGTTGAATATCTGATTTGTTTTGGAATGTGTTAATGCATATGGTGATTGATTTTCTGATTTAAAGATAAGGATTTAACTTGCCTTAATTTCATGTTTTTTATTTTCTTTTGTAGCACTAAAGTGAGCAGCTGGGTTGTATTTTTTTCCTCTCTCCAATTTAAATAATTTATTATAAATTTGACAGGTTGAATTTGAAGTTTATCAGTCTCGTCTGGTGCCCAATATTTTTAGTTTGGAGAGACTTCTATGCTACAACATATACATAAATAAGTGTGTAAAAATATATTGTGTGTAATTATAATTATGTGGTTCTAAGGTGGAGTTGGAGTCTGCTGTCCTGTGTTCTCGGTGGTACATCTAGTGGTATCAGTGTCACTGAACATACTCCTGTGACCGAGCAGCAGAGTGGGTGAGTGGAATGATGTTCCCTAATGTTCAGGCAGTGTGTTAACATGTTGATGACTTGATTAGCTTCAAAACCAGGCATGATGTATGTCAGTTTTCAGCCTTCTAAACACATTTATCAGGTCATCTGTGACACTAATGTGCACAGCAGAACATAACTCACGTGTAACTGAGCTGATTAATGATCACTTTTCCACAGAACCGCACCTTAGTTTAATTTCTTACCAGGTTTTGGACCTACGCCATAAAAGATTACACAGTTCCTCAAATAGGAATTGGTAAACCAGAACCGGAATCATTTGTAGTTTTGCCAAAATACATCAGCCTTGTCTGTCTAAATAGTTTAAAAGATGATTGACGTGATATAACAGAGCCAACCATATCATGTCTAAAGTGAAATGGACCGATTTGGATTTTTATCAGAGGCAGAAATATAGTAAAAACCAGTAAAATAATAACATAATAACCTAGAAATAATGACGAGTCCAAAACTTTTTTATTTTACAGTAAAAAATAGTAAAATTACAATATGAATGTTTACCCTCTTTGAAAAATCATGATTAACATGAACAAGCAGAAATTTCCTAAGAAAATAAATGCAATTTTAATCATATTATGCCTCAGTTTATCATTTAAGCATGTACATTACAACTTACAGATCACTGTGGATCTACAAATGCACAATATTTTTTGTAATATTGTTGAAATTGTAAATGGGCAGCATGGTGGTGTAGTGGTTAGCGCTCATGCCTCACAGCAAGAAGGTCATGGGCTTGATCCCAGCACCATGACTGGTGGGACCTTTCTGTGTGGAGTTTGCAGGTTCTCCCCGTGTTCGTGGGTTTTCTCCGGGTTCTCTGGTTTCCTCCCACCATCCAAAGACATGCACTGATAAGTTAATTGGTTAATCTAAATTGTCCATAGGTGTGAATGTGAGAGTGGTTGTTTGTCTCTGTATGTCAGTCCTGTGATGAACTGGCGAAATGTCCAGGGTGTGCCCCGCCTTCGCCCTTAAATAGCTGGGATAAGCTCCATGAGACCCCCGTGACCGTAGTGAGGATAAAGTGGGTTCAGAAAATGAATGAATGAATGTTAAAATTGTACTCACTTCTCTTAAGACATCTCAGGTTGTTCTTGTTTGTTCAGGTCATTCGCATTTTTTCCTGAAAGGATAGTTTTTAACCCTTTCATGCAAATGCAAATTATGAGAACCTTGGTCAAGTTTTAAGTGTTTTTTATTCTTCCTTCGGCATGAAAAAAAAAATCAATGCAATCAAGTTTTTTTTTTTTTTTTTTTTATGGTTACAAAAATGTCCTCTCAGCTAGACCATTCATTTAATTCTTGAAGCAAAGAAACATGTATTTAAACCCAATTTCAGAAATTGATATGAAAACAATGAAATAAATCTATTTTAAATGCTGCTAATCTGATGTTTTTTCACATTTTAACATATTCTAATACTAGTTATTACTCACTTCATGGAGATAATATGTTAAAAAACCCCAAAACAAAACACCTTTTTGTTTATAGAACCCCCCTCCCCCCCGCTAATTACAGTCTAACAATTAACTATTAATTCACACTAAAACATGTGACTGCAGATCAGATTTAGAATAGCAAAGCAAATAGCAAAGAATAGCAAAGTTAATGTAATGATATGAATGTCAATGTATTATGGGATGGTGCATAAGTGTCCACTGTGTCGGCTGATATGGAACTAAAAAAACTAAATCCATGAATATACAAGAGAACAGCTGGATAAAAACTGTCCACTGTAGTGACTACTATGCATGAAAGGGTTAAATATTAATATTTTCATGTAATTTTTTCAGACTAAAAAAACACAAATTTGGAGTTGTCATAATTTATAGATTATTATGACAGTATTTTATTGGTATGACCAACATGACATCAGATTGATCTGTAAGTGGAACCTGAACTAAAATGGTTTAACACCACTGACTGTTAGTATCTTCAGTGTAATTTTTGAATTTCATAAATTCATCTCATGGACCAGATTGGACCCTTTGGTGGGTAGGTTTGACACCCTAATATGTAAAGCCATGCCTGATGGAATCTGACCAGCGATCTGTAATTAAAATTGTCAGCCATATATGAACACCCTGACCCCCTCAGAAAACCCCCCAAAAAACAAACACCTAGGATCAGCCAAAAACCTTTTCTGAGATCTTCTGTCACGGCCAGTAGAGTTTATAAGAATCTAGTTTCTTCTTGGGCAGTTTGTATTACTGGGTCAATATACAACTGAGGGACTTTTGAAGTTCATGGGATATGTCTTGCATATATCTTTATTAAAAGTAAAAAATATATTAAAATATATTTGTTTTTTATGTTCAATACGATTGAATCTTTAAAAATTTCATTCCAGAAACAATCACTTATTAATAAACTGACTAATTAATTATTAAAAGTGACTAGCTATACTAAAATGTCAACAAAATAAGTATCCAAATTTAATAACAACCACCCTCTAATTAGCTTAACAATAATACAGTTAGATTATTCAAAAAGGGTTTTGTTTGTGTTCTCTTTATTAAGTTGAGATAGTCAAGACAGATTTTTCTTTTTTGGCAATATATAAAATTTTATCTGAAAAATAACAAATTGTATATGTGTCTGAGAGATCACTTTCAACTAAGTTAGCCTTTACAGAACCACCTTGGTGCTGTAACTGTCCCGTGCTTCAGGATGATGTCATTTATTGTTGTCTGCATTGTGATATCTTCTTGTCTGTGGTGTTTTTTTTTTTTTAAATGGCGTTGAAGTCCCCTTGCACTGATGCCCACAATCAGTTTCTTCCTGGGGACTGTAAAGTATGTCTTATCTCTTACCTCTCAGGATTGTGTGTTAATTCCGGATCACATGACCTGCTCCACATGATGTCATTTCCTCCTGAAGAAAACACTTCTCCTCTTTATTTAATATAAAGTAGTGTGTGAGTCAAGTGTGTATTTATCACATGCTTATATCAACACTGTTACTACAATATTTTTATAAATAACTTTACATTTAGGTTTGACTCAATTGTATATATGATATTTAGAAGAGTCTTTCTGTAAAAATGCCATGTGGTATTATGGTTATGTTGAATTTAGGAAAAAAAACAGCAAAAATGCCAACTATACCTGTCAACTATGTTACCCTGGAAAGGGAACTCAAAAAGTCCCTCAATTAAATATTGACTACACTGTATACCAAAGGGTAATTATAAAAGCTTATGTATCTTACACCTTTTATGTAAGAAAATTACTGAATGCACCAGAGGAAACGGTTTCAGAGCAGACAGGTAGTGATAAAATCTGATCTCTAATGGTTACAATAAGGAATCCACACAGTAGTACAGCATCAGTGGAAGGTAAGGACATGTCCTTTCAAAAAGTTTAACTGAACTGTGGTGTAACTCCTTTATTTTAACCTCCAGTTATAAATGCATAAAAGTGATAAAACCTTTGCAACATCAAAAAATAAAATCTTTAAGTGAAATGAGCAGCATAATGTGATTGTGTGTGATTGGTCCTTTATCAAAACCATGCATCTTTACAATTTGGCTGCAGGATGGTTTATGGGTTTTACAGCCCTGGGATACTTAAAATATGTTTCCTTGTTCCCTGTGGTTCATATGAATTGTTTTTATTGATGCAGTTTGAGAGGAAGCCCAAGCCAAATTCCTGTAATGTATGACAATTAAGTAAACAATTTTAAGCTTAATAGTAGACATATGTCACTCAGGCATCTCCTCAAATATTTGATCTTGGTTTATATGGCCTGAATGTTTTCTGCTGTACAAGAAAAACAGAACAAAAGTTAATTTTATACCACTGATGATCAGAAATGTCACATTCATTTGAATTTAGCCTTTGTCTGCTCAATGATTCTACCGGGGAGTTTTGGACAGTGAATAAATGTCAGTGTGAGTGAACGGCTGCTGTGTTTTAAGTATGTATTCATATCCGCTGTGAATGTTAGCAGAAGTAGGGCATGAGTTAATAAGTAACCAGATTATAATCTTCAGCATGTTCATAGAAACCACATACACATGCATATTTCACTATCACTGTGAGGACAGTTTCTGCCAGAGTGCGTTCTCTATAGTCACCTGAATGCCTAACTCGAACATAATAACCATAAAACCGAGTGGACAGTGACAGTGGGGACAATGAGGAAAAACAAGACTTCAGGTTCACATGACATTTATAAGGATAAACTGAATGGATATAACAATAATATAATCTGACCTGACCTGGAGCACCAACATCAACACAAACACCAACACCAGAGTCATCACTATAAAGGCATAAAACAGACTCTATTTTCTGAGGATTCTCAGATTCCCAGAAACTGCTTGTGTGTTTTTACCGATGCTCCACAGAAAGCATCCTGACCTAATGTATCTGCATGTGGTTTTCAAACTGTACAGCAGTGAATGGGAAAGGTCATCACCATGGTCCAGAAGACCTCCAGTGCCCTCTTCCTTCTCTGGAGGATCTCTATAGCTCCCACTGTCTCAGGAAGGTGCGGAATATCATCAAGGATGCAACACACCCTTTTAACTTTTTTAACTTTTGCACCTCTGGTAGACATTTCCAGACACTGAAGACCAGTACAATCCATATAAAAAACAGCTCATACCAAAGAGCCAGAACTGCACTGAACACTGATGGATATTAATTCCACTTATTATACACTTTAATGCCTAGCACCAGAGGTTCTTCATATCACTGGCTGGTCTCTTCAGTCAGGTATATTACCCATATCACTAAAACAGCGATCATCAAACGACTTCTGAGGAAGAACAATCTGGATCAAACTGTCATCACAAATTACAGGACCATCTCCAATCACCATCCCTCAGCAAAATACTTGAAAAAACAATTTACATTCAAATCACATCAAATAGCCTTTTAGATACTTATCAGTCTGGTTTTTGATCCCACCATAAAACAAAAACAGCACTTATTAAAGTTATAAATTATCTATTTATAAACATAGACTCCAAAAATTTTTCTATTGTTGTTGAACTTGATCTCAGTTCTGCGTTTGACACAGTTGATCACAAAATCCTACTGGAGAGGCTTGAATGATAGGTTGATTTATCTGGCCCAGTTCAGAGCCTACCTTAATGAGGGGCAGTTTTTTTGTCTCCATTGGTGATTTCTCCTCCAACAAAACATTACATGTGGGGTACCCCAAGGGTCAGTCCTTGGACCCCTGCTGTTCAATCATTCCACTCTTACATGTCATATGCAAAGTTGGGAGCATGGAGTTGCACAAAATCTCTTGTTTCAGTTTACCAAGAGAGATAATTTTAAATGTTAAAATAGATTCACTTTACAGATTCTGGAATTACCCTTTATCATATACCCTGAAAACATCAGAAACCAGCCCCGGGGTAATTTGTTTTTCAGTTTATTGTATTAAAGATTGTAAGATTTAGCACATTTATTCAAACGATTTATAATCACATATAAAGCAGTAGAATTATAGAATATTTTGTCTGTACAAATATCCAGAATCCCAGGTACTTCATGACTAATCCTAGTCAGATCTCTGCATCCAACTGGCTTTAAACTGTTAATTCTTTTACACATGCCTCTTTATTGGAGGGGTTTTACATGCACCAAAAAGCTGATGAACCCACTGATAGGAAATGATATCCCGTCCAATCAGCGGCACCTCATGCAAATCACAGACAATAGCGGTGCTGTGATCCTAATCTCCTCTGGCAACAATTAACCTGCTGCTCTTTGCTCCTTTGTGTTTGATTTCCTGTATTAAAATAAGGCCGACAGCAGTGAAGGCTCCACAGATGGACTCAAGATATGTACACAAAGGAACACAATCACACACCAAGTATGAGCAACGCCGATAACAGCAGACGCATTTCAATATCAACACCAGAATGTCACAAATATATATGTACAGTTTACAATTCAATATTAACAGTGCACACACTCTACATTTATTTTACACTTTCACTCATGAATAAATGTTTTTCTAGAACATCCTGTGTTTAATATTTGAGTAAATCACCACCAGCGTGACAGTGGTAGTTAAATGACCATCAGAGGTAGAATTCAATTCAGTTTTCAATGTAACTTTATTGAGCTGAATATCACAACAGAGTGACATCACAGGGCTTTACAGAAATTGTTGCCAAATCTCTATTCACACCATCGTTTTGTTATTGATGGCACAAAGACACCGACTGAATCACACAGATTTCAACAGTCATAGATTAAAAAACAAAAAGAAGGCTTGTTAACTTAAAGGTTCTTTGGGTTTTTTTGTTTTTTTTTAATAATGTTTATTCCTCACTTGCACAGCATATCAGAGTTGTCTTCTATTTTGATCCAGTGTTACCATCTTGTGGTGAATTTTATGAATTGCAGCTTACTCAGCTCCTATACTTAAGTAGTTTTAAAACTTTTTACTTTTTTGTTTGTTTTTTTAAAAGCCAAATACCCCAACAGCATTTTTGATTGAAAAAAAATAGGCAAAATTTGTAAGGTATCTGATTTATATTTTCAAAACTTTGTAAATAGTCTGTACTTTTATAGTTCTTTTTTACTCATTATTGATACTCAAAGCGCTTTACAATACCAGCTTCACATTCACCCATTCACACACCAGTGGGCTGCCACTATGCCAGGCACTATCAAACCTCACTGGGAGACATTTAGGGTTCACTGTCTTGCCCAAGGACACTTCGACATGTGAACAGTTGGAGGCGGGATTCGAACCGCCAACCCTTTCATCATTGGAAGACCCGCTCTACCACCTGCGCCACAGTCGCTCAACAAAGATAGATTGGTCTAATATTTTATTTTGCGACTGTATGTTATTATAAACTTGTATATAAACTTCATACATTTAATATGTTAAAGCATAAAAATTTAAAGTAATTTTTGTGTGCAAAATGTAAACTGAAAAGTGCTCTCTGTCATTAATAAGAAAAAGAAATAAATTGGTCGTTAATTAATAAATGAACCTTTCATTGACAAAAAATAATCACTTAACTACTTAAATAAACTAATTTTGAGTCATATAAAATATAAATATTCATAAAATGTTACCAAAGCTTAAAGAAGATTATTGACAACAAAACTATTATATGAATGTATTTATTGTGTTTAAAAAAAAAAAAAATTAAGTATGGCCTTGGCTTCTTCCAAATACCCCTGGGAGTACATGTACCCCACTTTGGGAACCTCTGCTGTTCTTTATTTACTGTATGTATAAGACTAGTAAGAGGCACCAGCATTCTCAGAGACAAGGAGGAATGATCGGTGTCTATACTTATGCATAAATGTGAGATCAGTTTTTATCAGCGCTATAGTTTTATTCCTCAAGAACTCACTGGCCAATGCACTTTTTACTCAACAGCATGTGTCTCACAGCTTCAGTTAGATTTAAAAGTACAGTTTTTCATCTCCTTCCAGGCTGGTGTGAACATTGTGATAAACTGAAGGATTAAGTTTTCAGCTTGTGGAAATAAAATCTCATCAAAGTGAACCTCTCGTCAACATATACGGAACAGACAAACTTCAGTATTCAGGACTGTCAGGGTTTCCTTCCCAATCTATGTCCAGTGTCGGCTGCTTCCTGAAGGGGGCGCCACAGTAAATCATCTGCTTCTGCTTGGCCCTGTCTCCTGCATCGTCTTCAACATTCATGTCCTCCTTCTTCGCATCCATAAATATCCCCTTTTCTTCTACTATTTGCCTCCTTATTGGTAACTCCATCGTCATCATCCTTAAATATATTTACTAAAATATTGAATGACTCCGCTGCACATGTCTGAACCATATAAATCTGGTTTCTCTCACTTTGTCCCTAAATTGTCCAACTTGAGCTGTCCTTTTGAGATGCTTGTCACTAACTCTGTCCAATTTTTTGCTTAATACAAATTGTAATTATAGTGAAATGATTACAAAGTTGAAATCCTTAACATACACTTGAGAAACTGTACACATCAGGACTGACCAGAACCAGAACCTGATTTGGACCAGTATTTTTGTTCTTCCTCAGTGCGGAGTCCAAATAACTGTGAAATCATACTAACATCAAGTGATATGTGATGATCATGTTAATTATTGCTTTTTTTGGAGCCACAAAGTTGAATAAATGAAACTATGCCTCAGAGTATAAAGTGAGTTTTAACAAATAAAGACCCAGGGCTACTTTTGTGGCAGTTCAAATGATTTTTTTTCTCTATTTAACCTTTCTTAAGTGATTTGAACATCCAAATGGGTCATATCCAATGACACTGAAAAGATTAATAACTATATTTTACACCAATTATTTATATGTATTGATAGGATTAGTGGATCAACAGGTATTAAACATTTTTACATCAGTAGATGGTTTTCGTCGCTGGTGGTTGTTTGTAACTTTATGAGTTAATTGTAAGTGATGCTTCAGAAGGTTCTAGTAGATATCACGTCTACTTTATATGCAGATGGTCCTGGGTCAAGCCCCAGAAGAAACATACCTTGAACAGTACCCTCACTCAAACTGAACCATGTCCCCTTATAACTGGTTAATATGATAAGATGATCCAGGGGAAAACTCAGTATTTGATCATCCATGGGTTCAGACCTCAGACATATGTACACTGCAAATCTAATCATTATCTAACTTTATGGAATTTCTATCAGTTTATTCTAGTGATTATGTCATCACTGGCGGGACAGTGGTTAACATTTGTGCCTCACAATAAAAAGGTCCTGGGTTTGACTCCAGCACCATGACTGGTGGGACCTTTCTGTGTGGAGTTTCCATGTTCTCCCTGTGTCTGCGTGGGTTTTCTCTGGGTACTCCAGTTTTCTTCCACCATTATGGGAGTGAACAGGGAAAAAATAACAACTAGAGCTGGAATAATTTATCTATGAATTGATTTTAATTGATGAAAAATAACTTTTTCGATAAAATTTTTCCTGCATTGAAGCTTTGTCTCCTTAACTTTGCAGCCACTAAACATTTGTTTCCCTGCTGTGTTTCACAGACACTTGTTGTGATGCACATGATGCCAGGATCAACACAAACAACATGGGGCATAGCTTAGAGGAGGCAAGGACCAAAAACAATAAATGTGTGTATGCTTCCTTTTCTTCATTGGACCCATCACTTGTCATTTAAACTATTAAGCTTTCATGCAAACATTAAAAATATTTGTATTTTATTTAGTTGTATTGTTAGTTCCATCTTAACTTGTTAGTAAGTTAGGGTTAGGGTTACTATGTTGAAGACGGCAGTGCACATATAATTTGTAGATGTCATTTGTATTTGTTGTTGTTTATATCATAGATATTTTAATATAAGTCTAAACTCTTGACCTTATATGTGCAAATGTTGTGATGTAACTAGTTATAGATATAACAAATTAAGAAGGAATTAAAATGGTTGTAGAAATCCACTCAGTTTTTATGTAAAGATAGATGTAATGTAAAGATATCTCTGCAGCACCTGGAGAGTTCACATTCAAACTTTATGAACTATTATCTATATCCAAATATACAAATAAATGTACAAAAAACTAATAAAAATGGGTTTAGCAAGATATAACCCCTTTTAATTGAATCCAAGAAAATAGTCAATAGATTAATCTATTACAAATTTAATCTCTTTTGTATTAATGTTCAAATATATGTAGACCTGGCTGTATATGGTTCAATATCATGTTCGCTGTGACTCTCCTTTTTCTCGTCCTCTTTTCTTCTGATCTGTTCTAACTCCACCCCTCCCTCCTTCTCTCGGTCATATTTCTCCATTAGGCTGGATTTTTAACCACCTCTTGTATCTCCTATTAAAGAAAGTTCTGCATCGTTTACCACGACTGGCTATCAGTCACTGTCTCACAGCTACAGACACACACACTTACATAGACATACATACACATGGGGCAACAATGCAGCATACGAGGAGCCATTTGTCACCGTGGTAACGCCTGGCTGTGTCCGAGGAGAGACGGGATAGAGGGATGCAAATGGAAAGGTGGAGAAAGGAGAGGGGTGGAGTGATGAAGGATGCAAAGAGTGAGGGGTAAAGGAGTAGAGGATGATGGGAATGATGGGGAAAGAGAGAGAGAGAGTGGGATGAACGGTAAAGAAGAAGGAGGTCAGGGGGTTAAGGATGGAGGTGTGGAAATAGGGGAGGAGGATGGGAGGAGGAGGCAGGGAGGCATGGGAGGAGGGGAGAGAAGGTATCATTAGTCCTCTTTAGCTCCCATTATGAAGATTAAAGTGAAGACTGCCTCTTCGACTTAACCCTTTACACCCCCCAGTGTTGGCTGAAACACTCAAGACATCTGAAGTTCTGTAGAAAGACCAGTGGACTGCTTCAAGAACAAAAAAAATTGCATATAATTGTGTGAATATTTCCATATATGGTCCAGGTATTACGAAATGTAATCAATGTGTCTATTAAAGGGATCACTCTACATTACAAAACATTATCTTGATGAATATACCAAAAGCAAGTTGAAATTCAGAACCACACTTCCTGGTAAGGTTTGAGAACAGTCAAATGTCTGGATGATGCAGAAATGCTAATGTGTAAGGATCCTGAGGCCTACAAAACTGTCTGAATAGGGTTATTGGTATTGATTGGGTGACATTTAGTTGGTAATGTATGATGGAAATGGTCTAAGGACAGACCCTTGTGGCGCCCCTTTTCTGAGGGCAGGATGAACATACTGAAAACTATTGACTAAATACCTCAAAAGTTTGAAGATTTTACAAGTTAAAGCAACACAACTGACTTTTTCAGCCTCCAAACTATATTGTCCAGGTCATTTTGGTGGTACAACAACTCACAGTAGGTTCAATTACACTTTCATCATTACTCCTGGGCATCTGTATCACTTGCACTGGCACTATGTAGCTTCTGGGTAGGGTCGGGACTGCTACACAAAAAGAAATACAAAATTATACTACTTTATGGCATACATCATTGTAATGTCACGTAACTGATGGGCGTATGCGCACGTTGTGACTGGAAATGCTTTGAAAGGCGTTATGTTTGTTTTTAAGGAATAAAGGAGACGAGCTTCCAGTGAACGTTCACTTCTAAAAGGATTCAAGGACTATTTGATCATGGCTTTCATTGAGACCAAACAGAGCCACAACTCTGATCTTGCCATTGATAGCGTTGGGAACCCCGTCCAACTGGACCGCAACACTGAAGTCACAGTTAAAACACAGGGAGGAGGGGTCTGTCTGTATGTTACTGGACAATGCAGCAGCTCTGTTATTATCAGACAACTAATCTGGACACCAGACATTGTCTACTTTACCTGCCCTGGGAGGTCCCTCTGGGTTCAGTTCTAGGGGGCGCAAACCCCCTAAAACTGAAAAAAGAAAAAAAAACCCAAATGTTTAAAAAAAAAGAAACAAACACCCTGCCCACTCAAATTAAAGTTTGCAAAGTTTCAAGAGGTATGGAAAAGGTAAATGAGTTTTACAACATTGGGAGACTTAGAGGAATTAGTAATGCATCTTACTTTGCAAAGGAAAATGCAAATTCTGCCTCCTGCACTGTATCTGATGTTGTACAGAGATCGCAGACTATCTCATCGGAGGATCCAAACTTTATATTGGGTGATTTTAATCATGTCTCACTGAGGAAGACTCTTGTACATTTCTATCAGTCTTGTCTCCTGTCTTGCTCAGGAAGTTTGCCGGTATCAATGGCTTGTAAAACAAATGTGAGTTTTTCCAAGATAGAGATTTTATGACAACTTTAACAGACTATACAGTTTTTTGACTTTGAGGAGACCCTACAAACAAAAGTTCTGTGGTGTTACTTAAAAAGAAGTGAAAGTTCCAAAAGAGAAAGTAGTATGTCATACAGATAGATAGATAGATAGTCAAACAGGGAAATGGCAGAAATTGAAATTGAAAATAACTAAAGCTGCCTCAACATTTCAACAAAATTCAGACTAACCACAAACAATTCAAATCTTAAATGACAATATCATAAACTTAAATGGAAGCCAAGACCTTTTGACATTTATCACATTACACATGAAAAGGAATAAATGACATTGTTGTGAGTTTGTGTTTCCAAGGCTTTAACACCCCATCCTCTTCTACTGTCTTTTCAGCTCAATTTCCTCTTTATCACTTCATGAGGAAAAATAATGTGTTTTTAGCTTCTGTTTGAATATAGAGACCAGCTATATTCACTAATACAGGTGTTCAGTGTTGGTTTGTGTAGTTTCACCCCCAACAGTCTTTCCTGTAATAACAAGGGAGGCTTTAAAACTTCCAGTATTGTAGAATTTGCATATATTTGTTCGTGATTTCCTGTTTATCTGATAGTCACTGTTCAGTTTGTTTTATAGTGTTCAAAAGTTTGACCAGGGACAAAGACTGCAAATTAGGTGAAGCTAGATGTCTTATATGCGTCACATTTTTTCTTTGGTAGCAATGCTGTATGTATCATTCCTGTTAAATAAACAAATAAAATAAACTGTCATCATAATGTTCAATTAACTCATAAAGGCCCAGTGCTACTTTTGTGGCAGTTCCAAAATATTTTTCTCTCCGGATTTCACCTTTTTCACATGATTTACCACCATTTATTATATTATCAGGCTTCAATTGTGCAAAAAAAGAAAAACAAAACAGGAACTTTTAGTACCTTTTTAAATTATTGGTGATACGACTGTTTGTTGGGGTGACAGCATCAGAGCCAGCGACACCAACTGACTTGATAAAATCATCCAGAAGGTTGACTCTACGATCGGTCTGAGGATGGACAGTTTTCAGTCTGTGGTGGAGAGGAGGACGCTGAAGAAACTGATCATGGACAATGATGAGCAGCCTCTCCATCACACACTGGACAGACGGACGGACACATTCTCAAAAAAGACTATTACAGCTCCGCTCTCAAACGAACAGACACAGGAAATCTTTCCTCCCATATGCCATCTCACTCTAAAATAAACTCGATGTCAAACCTGGTCATAATCATAACCATATTTCCACTGCGCGCTTTACTGTATATAACCCTGCAATTACATTTGTACTCTACTTTGCACATTACATTTCTGTTACTGCACTTTAATTTAATCATCTCTTGTTTATTAAGAAGTTATTTGTACAGTGAATTTTTTTTGCTTTTATTGTATTTGTTCGTATTGCTTTTTGATCTTGTATTATATTATTGTACTATCTGTCTTACTGTTGTTACAACCCAATTTCCCAGTTCGGGATCAATAAAGTACTTCTATTCTATTCTATTTTATTCTATTCTATTCTATTTTATTCTATGTATGGCTTAAGAACTGATTTTACTATGCGTTTCATGTATTTTTCTGTATTTTTTGTAACTTCTGCTGTGCTGTCTTGGTTGGGACACTGCAAAAAATATTTTTAATCTCAATGAGTAATTCTTACCAGTTAAATAAAGGTTAATGAAATAATAATAAATATATCCATGAACTGACCACATTTTGTCCTATTTCAGGAGAAGCATCACAGCATATATCCAACAGGCTGTAACAGTGGTCCATTCACAGGAGTGAAGTTCAACATCAGGATGAAATGGCTTAAATGAGTCTAAAAGTGCTTAAAAAAAGTAGAGAAGGCAACAAAAGCTAATGCATCATAAGGTTATGACATTGAAGATTAAATCAACAACTGCATAACACTGAGGTGGTTCAGAAACAGACAAAAAGGATGATATGACAAACATGTAAGTGAATTATCAAGTAGTAGTAAAGTGGCACATGTAAAATGTATAGGTTGGTTAAATGAGCTTTATGATAAACATATAAGTATCTTAAGTATGAGTACTTTACTTCCATAAATGTGTAGCATGACTGTGTCCCCCAGAGGGCGCTGATGTGCCAGTTTACATTTGTAACTCATTCTCTTACATGTATCACCCACTGATACAAAATGAACTGCTCTGAAGACAAACATCCAGTTAAACAGTGCAGTATTTACCGTGTACAAGTAACATATTAATAATAATAGAATGAGTTGAAGTGATGAGATCGGAGTCCTTGGAGCTCCACATGATGTGAAGGTGTGAGATGCACAGATGTTTATTTTCCCATCTGTTCGATCAGACTTCGCTGGTTCAGTGTGATGTATGAGGTCTGTAATCAGGTTGGGAGTGTCCCATTTATTCTTAGTACATCAGTGACTGTGTGAGGTGGAGGTGTACTCCTGTCTTTTCTTAGTCTTTGGTTTCTTTTCTCACCTGTTAGAGTTTACAGAGATGTTGTATCATTGTGTAAACCTCAGAGGACAGATTAGGAATGTCAGTCACTGATGGTGGAAATCCTTTTAAAATGTAACTTTACTGCATGTTTTAGTCAGTACTGCTGAACCCACTGAGGGAAGACAAAAATGTAATTTGTAATGTACATATTTCATTTGATTACTCATATAGTAACATACAGTCAGGGAAAATTGTTAGACCATCAAAAGTCATCAGAAACATTGGTTATGCAATGCAATTTCAAATATATACACTATTTATCCAAAACCAAAAATAAATGTAATCTCACACAGTATTTCACTGGACCACCTTTAGCTCACCCTTGCATCATTTATGCGACACAGTGCTTATGAAACATCACAATAAATGTCACATTTACTGTAGCAGGAAAAAAGTATTGGACCATCAAAGTCATCAAAAACAATGGTTAGGCAATCAAGTCCTGTGTGTATCATGTGACTAAAACTGACAGAAAAGAAAACATGGAATGAATAAAAGCAATGTTTTTGTCAGTGCAATGTCATAGATATTGATGTAAGAACTTATGTGATTGTGTTATTATCAAGAAAACCATGGAAAACGGATAGATATCAGCTCTAATATTAAACTATTACGAGGTATTTTATTGTTATCATTATATTTGTCCAAACAAATATACCTTTAGTTGTACCAAACATTTAAATGAACAAGAAATTGATGAAAACATAAGGTGGGCTAATAATTTTATTGCATTGGTAACAGTTTGGATCACCTTAACATTGTCTCATGATCAGTATTTCATTTGACATTCACACAAAACCTCTGTCTGAAATCAATTAAACCACAAGGCTCACACTGAAAATATCTTAACTCCTGGAATCAAACTCTGTGGCAGCAGAAAAAAGTTTGCATATTTGATTGGTGAATATAAATGTATTTAATGGGGCCATATTTATCTACAGCCACTTTTATTAGTCTTTGGTTCATGTATTTGTGTATTTTTGACCCTAATAGTTCGTAGTTTGAATGTGAACCCTCCAGGTGCTGCACATCTACCTTTATATTAATTTTGGCAGAAATCGAGTGGATTTGTCCAAACTTTGAGCCCATTACCTAAAATGTTCAGTTGTTGGTTGTATTAACGAACAGAAGTGGCTGAACAGGACAGAGGAGCATGGTCAACAACCTAGAGGGGCTGTGACATAGCTCATTTACATTTAAAGGGCCAGCACTCAAAATGACCTTTCTCATGTGATTACTCAGAAATAGGGTTGAAGGTAAACCTGTGGAGTTTAATCTAAAGAATTCAGACTCAAGCATAGCATTTATAGTTTGTGTAGACCACAGGGAAATGTTTGAAAATGTGTGATTCCATCTACAAAAAGCAAAATATCACTCTTTTGATTTAAACTTTTATGTTTGTAGCTTCATTCTCTGTTCAAATATGGACAGGTGGATGACAGTGCACATGGATGCACCTCTGCACTTTAAATCATTATGAGAAATAATATCTTTGACAGATTCAGTGTATAATGTTTATCTGAGAAATTGCAGATTGCACCTGATACCCCTCTCCATCTCCTGCAAGGACCCCTAAAGACCCTCAAGAATACCAATGCAATACTAACCATAACACAAAGTCATGCACATCAGTAAATGTATGTCATTATGTCTGTGAAAATGTCAGAGCAACTTTTCAAGTCAGTCACATTTATGAGTCTAAATAACTATATTTTGTCTGAAAAAGTCTTAAAATATGAGCGTTTTATGTCAGAAATTCTAACGTAGTTTTAAGTTTCATTCTCCTTCATTGTTTCATGTAGCTGCAACCAACCAGTGGCACCAAGGGAGTAGTTTACCTGCACTGGAAAAGTAATGTCCTGATGTTGAAACGCGAAACTTCTGCTTAACTCTTTCCCCCTTGGACGCCAACACAGTAAAAGAGCCAGTGTTAATTTAACATCCATAGTGTTATTTTAACACCCACAGAGTCTATATGAGCCTACATTCATATAGACTGGGCTCATATAGACTCTATGGGTGTTAAATTAACACTATGGATGTTAAATTACCACTGGCATCTTTTACTGTGTACTAAGAACAACCCATACACATGTTACTAACCCTACTCATGGAACATTTTGTTTTTCCAGTGTCCTGTTTTTTTTTCCAGTGGCTACAAT
>JAPTGZ010000027.1:7066417-7076977 GCA_029814645.1 Fowleria isostigma | reverse complement strand
CCACACAGACACGGGGAGAACATGCAAACTCCACACAGAAAGGTCCCCCCGTGGATGGTGCGGGGATCGAACTCGGGTCAAAATTCTGATTTTTTTTTTTTTTTTTCTCAGAATTCTGACTTTTTTCCTCAGAATTTTGACTTTAATCTCCAAATTCTGACTTTTTTCTCAGGATAATAATAATAAAAATTATATATTGGACCATATTTTTTTTTTTTCCCAGTGGCCCTAATCTTCTACTGTAGATTTGTTATTTTTTATATATAACAGTTCAATATATGTTGTTTGTTCAGAAAGTTTTGTAAATATAAACTTACACCTTTGACACAGGAACGAATTTTGCCCATTTTTTTTTTTTTTTCAATCAAAAATGCTGAAGCAAGAATTGGGGATACTTGGATAAAAAAGTATATCTCAGGGTTACTCAACTGTATTAATAAAATGAGACCCACTGTGTTAAAGGGTACACATTGTCTTGACATCAGATCCCTGTCCCATGGTCCATTATGCTAAATGGTCACTGGGCGTAGAACTATGAAGCTGAAACATGTCCTCCCTTCATCCTGTTCTAGTGGTTCTGGTCCATGCGTCGGTGAGACTACGCAGCCTTAAGAACAAACTCGAGAACAAACTGGAGAGCATTGGTCTGAAGAGGACGCCCATGGGACTCCTGTTGGAGGCTCTGGGACAGGAACAGGAAGCTGGATCCTAGAGACGAGCACCGTGGACGAAAATGGAGCAGAGGTTTGGAAGAAAAGTGCAAAAGAAGAGATGAGAGGGCTAAAAAAAATGATGAGATGCAAGTCGGCAGGATGAAATGAAGGCTGAACAGGAAGTTATAAAATGAGCCATAAAACACAAATAAGAGGTTAAGGTTTTTTTAGGTAAATGGAAAGTCAGTAGTGAAGGAACAAATACAAATCCAAACAAATTATTTGGTCATTCTTGGTCTGTTTATGTTTTTGCACTTTAACCACAATATTTAATTTCATTCATTTTGGTGTTAATATTTTTCAAAGTGTGCAGTGTCATCGTCATGAACTTCCACATTGTCACATGAAAACATGATAAAGTAACATAACATTCTGCACTATTGAGTTACACATCATTGACC
Source organism: Fowleria isostigma (assembly GCA_029814645.1). Classification (NCBI taxonomy): domain Eukaryota; kingdom Metazoa; phylum Chordata; class Actinopteri; order Kurtiformes; family Apogonidae; genus Fowleria; species Fowleria isostigma. Next base: position 7,075,863 of record JAPTGZ010000027.1, on the reverse strand, counting down.
AGTCAGGGATACTTCCTTAAAGGGGTCATATTTTGCTTAAACCACTTTTCTTAGCCTTTGGTTCATTTGTTTGTGCATTTGTGAACCATAATAGTTCCTAAAGTTTGAGTTTGAACCCTCCAGGTGTTGCTGATCTATCTTTATAGTAATTTTGGCAGAAATCGAGTGGATTTCTACAACTCGTGTTAATTTCTTCTTATTTTGTTGCGTTTTCTGAGTAGTTACATCACTACATTTGCAAGGTCAAGACTTCCGACGAACATCTCTCCGAGTATGACATGAGTAGCAGCAGTCGTAGCCCTTCAGGTTAACTCCCTGTTCAGTTTTAAACACATCTAAAGCATATTTACGCCTAATATTTCTACACAGCTGCCTAGGAAAGACATGTGTAGACATGTGCCGGTCTGATTGTGATTTCAGTGATTTTGAAGAGGCGGTGCTACGCTATGCTAGTTCATTTGCTAATTTCCGGTTCGGTTTAAACACACCTAAAGCATATTTAGACTGACTTTTTTGACACAATGCCATAAAAACACTGTGTCGCAAATTATAGAAGGTAAATTATGGGTTTCCCAGGTTCACGTAGAGGACTTGAGACTGACCGTGGCAAAGGTATTATCAGAAATGTTGGTTCTTACCGGTTCTTGTTCTCTGTCCTCCTCCAGGTCAGACTCTGACTCAGACCCATGAGTTTCATTGAAGGCTACAGTTTGCTGTCATTGCCATTATTAATTATAAGTTATAACTTCCAAAAACTTTTGTTATAGCCAGATGAGCGTACTGTATCTTAAAAACTACAAAGATGGCTGAACATCACAGTCAACATCCTGGAGGGGGTGGGGTTTGAAGTGGGTCTTTATATTTAAAGGGGCAGCGCTCAAAACCGCCTGTCTCCTCTCATTACTCAAAAATGGACTTGAAGATGGACCTGTGGAGTTGAATTAACAAAAAATTCAGACCCAAACGGCATTTACAGTTTATGTAGACCACAAGGACATGTTTACAATGCAAAATTCCATTCTGAAAAAAGCCAAATATCACTGCTTTAAAACTTTTACTCAACACAAAACATAATTATAATCATAATTACAAAAGGAAGTTGGGAAATGTTGAATGTAACAGTTTCATAGGAAAAGGTTAGAATTTGTAAAATCACGTTTAACAGGAAATCAAGCAATGGAAAATGAAGTCTCAAGATGAAGTTGACATTTTTGGAGACACAAAAACAGATATTATGTCCAGTGACCCAGTTCACATTGTGTAACTTTGATTTAATTTCACTACCCTAAAAATCATAATGTGCCGAGTGGTGAAATCTGACTTAAGGTTATTCATGTTACTTTCTTTTAATACATCAGCTTTACAACTTAGGTTTATTTCATCTGTGGTTTTTACTTAAATGGTAACACAGTCAAAATATGCTTTTATTATAAGAGTACATATTGTTTTCTTACCAATTTTTTGGGGACTAATAAAGTATTTGTGTTTATTTTCCCAAAATGTTCAGAGTATTACAATTATTCTGTTTTTTCTCATATAATTTCACTCTCTTCATTTATAGTTTCAGAAACAAAATGACATGAAGGCTGAAATCCTCTGTTTATATGACTTCATATTTAGCCACATTTCTAAGAGGATTTATCCAGGGTTAATTTCCTCCACTGCTGGTCAGTGGAGTTTCTTCCCACTCAGTTAGAAATCCACTTGAACACTGAATTCACCCTTGATCCCTTAAATATAACAGTGTCAGTCAGTTGGTCATCATTCTGGTCAACACTGAAATGCAATAACAAATGGACACTTTTGCATGAAGATTGAGAATTAAAATGACTCTCACCTGAAAACCCTAATTCTGGAAAAACTCCAGTGCCTCTACAAGTTTTTTTTTTTACTTTTTCAGTGAAATATCTTAAAATCTATTAGTTCCAAGGTAGAATCTTCAGGAGTTTCAAGATAGTATAGTCTTTATTCTGACGTTTCAGCTTGAATTTAAAGTTTATGACTTTGTTTGATGACTAAGATCCAGTTAAAGACTGAAAAATGGAAACTAGGTGCATTAATGTGATTTCTCATAATCCGGTTACTGCTGTTATCTGCTAAAACAGATCAGATAATTCTGTTCACATGAGCACTTGAATAATCTGATAACTCCAGAAATCAGATAATGATGGGAGAACTGGTGTGCATGTAAACGGGCTCACTGTCAGTGTGTAGTCTGAAAGATATTCAGTAATGGACTGAAACATCTAAACCAGGGTTTTTCGATTATTGTATTTAAGTGTGTGTAAGCATGTCAGATCCTATTATTACAATTATCTTATTGCTCAGAAAATTACATCTTTATCCTTAAACATGCTCTTTTTTTTCTCAAACAGCCACTAGCTATAGATGTTAGTGTCACTAGTAAACTTTGAAAACCAATCTTATTTTCTAAACATTAGAATGAGATTCTAGTAAAATCGACAGCAGTGAAGACGGTTAAGGTTACTCCAGGTTTTGCTGTTGTTTAAAGAGAAATAAATCAACTGCACTTTTGTTGCGCTATCTAGATAAAAGTGTAGAAAAATAGAGAAATGACGAAATTGTCTTTAAGACGGTATTATTCTGGGGCCTTTACTTTGTATTGTTTTATTCATTCAAAAAAACAGTACTGTGCTGAATATCTGTGGATGAAACTGTTCAGTTTTCCAGTTTCTGAATCTTATTTTTTCAATATTTACAGAACAGACACTTCCTGTCATCCATACAATTATTGCAACCACAGGTTTAATACAGTTGTTAAGTTTGAGGCCATATTACTGATTTCCAAACATGTAGTCTTTACTCCGTCTTTTCATCTCATGTATCAGGTGCATTACCTTTATCAAATTATAAAAGTAAATTAAATTATGGTAAACTTTCCTTAAAATTTTACCAGCTAATCATCATGTTAACGTCAGGATGAATGTGTTAGCATTTACAGCCACTGACATTTACATTTAGCTGAGCAGCTGCTAGATATACATACTAGTCTTACATTTAAACAACTTCAGAACTGGGATTTGAATATTGTCCATGTTCATGAACTTCAACTGAAACCAGACACCAGTATTTACATAAATTAGATACTGCAAAGGCTACACATGGATTTATGGATGTTTGAAGAACAATAATAAGCACTTTCTGACACACTAACAAGCTAAGAATTTTGTTTTAAAATTGCGACTATGGAACAAACTGTATGAAGGAACACTGATAAATTATATGAAGATGATACTGTTCAGATTTCCAGTTTTTGCAACTCATTTGTTACATATATGGTTGTACTACGGTTTTAATACAAGTATCATGGCTGGCAGCGAGGTTTTCCTCAGTATAACATGTTATTGCTCAACCATTATTATGATGTTCCATGATCATAAATCATTTGTTTTCATCTTACTCTTTGCTCTGTGGAAACCGCTTTGTAAGTGGTTGGTTTTCTTATTATATATGTGCCATTACAGTTTTGCCTTGTACAAATATACTTAAGACATTTGCTGACTCCCTTATGCAGAGCCTCATGACATTCCAACAGCAAACACACAAAAACAGTCTACATTTGTGGTTCATCAGAAAAAACGTTAACATCTGAGCAGAATTAAATACCTTTTTATTCGACTGCAGAATGACTGAAAGGTAAACTGAGATAAACATTTGTGGGTAAGTGTATTCAGATGTATCTGAAATCTACAGATGATGATGATTGTGTTTAGTGTTTTATTCCACTTAACTGTGTGACACATGATCACTGACATCATATTTATGATTTGCCAAAAGATGACAAAGTGTATTCAAGACATTTTTAAATAAAAATGGATGATGTCTGCTGTTGTTTATGGACTCTATCTTTGGAATTATTTCGACATCTGACTCTCATGTGCTGATTTGAAATTGTCATGAGTAGATGTGGAGACAAACCGACTTTGGATGAAAAGGGAGAATGAATATGTATGTCAGTGTCTATTCTATTCTCTGACCATCAGCAGTTTATGATAAGTGGAATGTATAGTAAATGGCACTAAATCTAATAGAAAATCCCAAATGCGCAGCGTTATTCTTTATTCAAATCCCCATTATGCTTGATATACTGAATGTATTCAACCTAATTTTTAGACTGACAGAGAAGGTGGGACAGTCGGTGGTGGAGGAAGTATTCATTTCCTCTCCTACGTGAAACTTAAAGTAAAACGCAAAATGTAGTCAAGAGTCTTGCACCATAGTAGAAATATAGGAATGTAATACTGAAGCCAGTGAAGTCCAAGTCCTATTTTGGTGCCTTAGACTAATACGTTACTTTATCTGACATTAGATTATTAATAGTAAAACACTAGTGGAGTTACTGGAAGAGAACTAACTTTAAATCTAGAGCTGAAATGATCAGTCTACTCAGTTTAATTAAAGAAATTAGATTCCAATTTCCCTGAATTGATGCTTTGTTTCCTTAATTTTGCTGCTGCTAAACATTGGTTCCACTGTTGTTTCACACGGACGCTTATTGTGATGCACATGATGCCAGGATCAACACAAACAAGTTCAGATGAGATGAGGACAAATTGCAGAAAATGACTAGAATCACTTACTCCTTTCAACTTTTAAGCTTTCACACAAACATTTTTTCAGTTGTACATCATAAGTTGTTAGTAAGTTGGATACAAATGTGTTGAAAGACTGCAGTGCAGATATTGTTTGTAGATGTCATTTGACGTGTTTATAGATATATTTTGATATATTCTTGATTCTAGATTCTATTCTTCTCTACTGGTGTTATTGTTATTTCTCTAAATATATTTTTACATGTACTTTAATACTTTTCTGGAATGAAGGTTAAGTTGTCATTTTCAGACATGTCTCACATTTTTACTCTACTTTTATTCAAATAGTGGTTCAATCGGATCAAATTGAAGAAAATAATCAATAGATTCATCGATTACAAAATAATCAATAGCTGCTCAAGTCGTAAAACAAGTGTAGTGTAACTTTCACTCAGTGCTGCAGATAAATATAGTCACAGAAAAAAAATTTAAGACCATCAAAGTCAATCAAAACAATGGTTATGCAATCAAGTACTAACTCCTGTGTGTATCATGTGACCAAAACAGAAAAAAACAAACCGTGGAATATCTAAAAGCACTGTTTTTGTCAGTATAATGCCAGAGCTGTTGATATAAAAACTTATTTGATATAGGTTATTATTAAGAAAACCATGGAAAATGATAGATATCGGCTCTGAAATGAAACTACTGTGAGATATTTTTGTTGTTATCATTATATTTGTCCTAGTAATGTACCTTTAGTTGTGCCACACATTAAAATGAACAAGAAATTGAGGAAAACAGGGTTAGAATTTGGGTTATTATTACGAAAACCATGGAAAATAAATAGATATCAGCACTGAAATTAAATTACTGAGATATTTTTGTTGTTACTGTTATATTTGTCCTAATAAACGCATCTTTAGTTTTACCAGGCATTAAAATGAACAAGAAATTGAAGAAAACATAGGGTGGTCTAATATTTTTTTCGTACAGTGCCTGCCTCTATTGTGTGGTTTGACTTCATGAACAACAGTAGGTGGCGCTGTGAGTGTTACTGCCAAATGTTATAAACCTAATATTTACCATGAAACCTCGGCACTAACAGTAGAAAACTGCTCTTCTATTGTATGAACCCGTGGTCGGGGTTCCGTTCTCCGCTTTAAGGTTTGGGAATAACCGGGTTATGACACCGCGACGACACAAGAACCCGCATCAGACAACAAACGTCCCCAAAAATAGGTGTGCCGGTACAAAACACAGACAGTTGGCGGTTTTATTTTCCTTGGGGGAGGTGTCTGCTGACGTCATCAGAGGCGGAGCCCCTTTAAATAGGCCCCGCCCTCCTCCACCTCAGATCAGAACAGAAACCGACACCGGCGTGACTGACAGTGACGGAAACACACGAACACAACGAATCAGTGCAATTTACAACGAAACTACCGACAGAGGTAAGAAACACTGGGTTTATTTGACTAAAGTGGTCTCTAAGGAGTCTAAACTGAGCCGGGTTTAGTCTAGATATTACTGTGAACTTATTTTATGACTTTTATGTCCGTAAGTAATACTATATACAAGACAGTCGGTAGTAGTGTGTTTATTCACAAATAGACTAAAATTACAGTCAGCATTTATTTTGCGTCTCTTTTACAGTGTCTCAGTAGGATCTGTAAAAAATATAGGCTATAGTAATGTTCTTGTAAACATGTTCACACTACGCAATAACAGTCGCTTATTTTATATTTGTGGAGGTTCCTGATATAAATGTGGTCAGTGCCAGCAGGTGATGATGACAACACTGTTCAACCTGTTGTTCTGGCTGATCCTGAGTCAGACAGACTCACAGTTTACATCATATCATGGAATGGTCAATATGGAATAGCCCATAAGCTTACTATTTATGTTGTGAATTAATTTCTCATGTTGTGTCGTGTATTGTTTTATCTATCACTTTGTAACTTTATTTAGTACTATATAATATACTTATTACTGATTTGTTAATGCAGAGGTTCAAATCTGGAGCAGAAGCTTCATATAATAATAATAATGATATAATAATAATAATAAGTTAATTTATATGGCACTTCTCAAAGTAGATATACAGTGATTTACAATGAAACACATGATGGAGGGTAACATTATAAAAATATAAATTATTATAAATATAACAAGAACATGTTTAGAGAAGACCCTACAATAGAGTTTGCTGATTGAAAAGCATATTGAATATAAATACACGCCAATATAGGGAAGAACAGTCAAAAAGTGCATCTTTTATCTGGTGAAATGATTTACTAGTGCTCAATCTTTCCATGTATGTCTGTGTACATATGTATGAGATGTATATGAACAGTATTGATTATTGTTTATGAATATGAAATTGCCACTGTACATGGAGTGCATGAGCTCGAAATAAACTAAACTAAACTAAACCAAACTTACTAGTAGCCAACCAAGACTGTAGGCAGTTGAATACACCAGGATGCATTTCTGACCACACAGCACTGGACCAAAACATGTACTAGATGATAACAGTTCACTATAGTCAAATATAAATACAAGCACCAAGTAGAGTTAAGATCTTAATGTGGTTCTGAAAAGTTTAAATATCTCTCTATTGGTCAGCTTTTCCCACCACGGTTGCTATAAACAGTTACCAGAGATTGAAAAGTAAACTCAGTGACTGAGAAGAGGGAGGAAACCAGCAGGGAGGGAGGGAGGGAGGGAGGGGGTTTTTCCAGGCAAACAGCAGCAGTTACATCATGTGGCTGCAGTGACTAATGGAGGCAGAGCTGGGCAGGCAGGTGGTTACCACAGCCTGTTTCTAGAATGAGCCTGAACATTTCCTTATCTTCTCACATGAAGTGTCAGCTGGCGCCGCCCTGTAGGTCAGACTGCACTGACAATGGAAGATTATTGGTGATAAGTGCACTGCCGTTATTATTATCACCATCAGGACTGTGGTGGCAGTGCTTGTCCTGCTGGGGTTACTCACATTAACAGTAATTATAGGGTGATTGTTGGAAGCAATAATAGTAATAGTGGGTGGAAAAGTATGAGCTCTGAGAATTAATTTCCAAAAGCTAAACCATGAGAAAGTGGAGATTGAGAGAGATTTATGGTCTGTTGTAAAATTAACTGGTCAGAGGGAATGAAAACAAGTTCAACACTACTACTGGTTCTGGTGGAATTGGCTTTTCAGACATCACAGCGTATTTTCACTTCTGATGACGGATAACTGAATCCAATATTACTGGTAAGACAAAAGAAGCAGTTGCAGTATCTCATCACGTGCTCATGAAAGTACTTTGTGCAATGAATATTTTTACTGTCATCTGATATTTTGTAGAACAAAGTTATTTCAATAATCTATAGTAATGTAAAGATTATCACAGTAGGGCGAGACCATTCAGTTAATCACTTAAATTTTAAAAAATGAAATTAATTGACAGCTATTATGATACTTCATTAATCTGTATTGTTTATTATTTAAGAAACATTCAAAATTCTCTATTATCCTCTTGAATGTGAATATTTTCCTGATTATTTCACCAAACATCGTAGGTTGTGATCTATCAAAACATTTCAGGATGTTATCAGATAAATTAAAAAATGATCAGATAAATTAAAAAAAGGGATCATTGATAGTTAAATCAACACTGAATCTGTATTTGTGGGTCAAATTTTAGAATTTAAGTTGTTTTTGTTTTTGACTTTAGACTACATAATGTAAGTTCAATGTAATATTAATTTCTTTACTTTGTTAGATAGTATTAGATACCAGGTAAAACTGAACCTTTAGCATCAACAGACATGGACAGACATCAACCTTTTATAAATAGGCATTTAAATTAATGGTTCAAAATGTGTTCTTTTGTGAGTCTGTCATTGCTGAGGATGTATTAAAGCTTTGTTTTGATAAGAAAAGAAATCTAAGGAATATTTTAGCCATCAAAACCTTAAAATGAGCTAAATTTGACTCAGATGTATGTAATAGGATGTAAGAGGAAAGCAGGTTAGCCTCAACAGCACATTAACAGGGTTTTTTTTTTATAAACTGGTCTCCTAATAACCTGTCATATGACAGGTAACTAGTCCTTTACTGTGACTGAACTCAGCAGATCTTTTTATTTACAGGGAGAAAGGTTTGTGGATTCTCCCTAAAGACCATCTTTTGTTATAAGATAGGTTAAGTTATTGCATTATTGTCTTCCTGTTCAGATTTAGAAACTATCATCATTCTGGAGTTCTGGAGGAGTTCACTCTGATACCAGCATCAGCCTTTTTTACTAAAGTAATGTTGTAATTTAAATGACAAAATAACAAATGATTTGAGTAAGGATGTTTTGAAACGATTGATGTTTATAATCCCACTGTTCAACCTGGATGTGTTTGGTTCCAGGGAACATTTTCCAGTCTGCTGACACAGCATAGACGATGCTGTACCTAAAGAAGTACTTCACGGAGGGCCTTATCCAGATGGCCATCCTGCTCAGCCTGTGTGGAGTCAGGGTGGACGTCGGTCTGGAGCCCTACCTGCCCGATACCTGGCACGAAATGATTCTTGGTCCGACATCAGCGCTGACTCAGACGCAGTTCCACAACCTGCGAAATCGCCTGGAGGACGGCCAGGACCTGCACCCCAAGAGTGCAGACCTGGACGAGTTCTTCACGTCACGAAGGCTGCTGGGCTGGGTCCGCTCTCTGGACAGAATACAGGTCTGGAAACACGCCGCTGTAGGACTCAGACTGGGACCTATAGGAAAAAGTAAACATGTTTCATCTGTTACAGCAGGGGTAGGCAAGTCCGGTCCTAAAGAGCCGGTATCCTGCATATTTTAGATGTTTCCCTCTTCCATCACACCTGGAAGCCATTACATCATTATCAGGCTT
>JAPTGZ010000027.1:7009785-7020819 GCA_029814645.1 Fowleria isostigma | reverse complement strand
AAATACCTGATTTTCACAACACACAGAAGATAATATTACAATAAATAGCGATAAACCACTTAAGGATGGTTAAATATCGAGAAACATTTATTTGGGAAGTGACACATATGTCACACTGGGTCCTTATGGGTTAAATGAACCCAGATGCTGCTAAACAGTATGAATGAAAGTAAAGATCAATATAAAAATAAAAGGCAATATAATGGATCTCAGATCATAACTAATATTAAGGAGCAATGTCCCTAAGCACCAGTCACTAGATTACAGACTTTATTTCAGTCCAAGTCAGTAGCTACTTGTACCTTTTCCAAATTTCTTACACAGATTTGGTATTGATTAATTAGCAGATGAAATAACTGAATTTCCAATACAGTGTCCTAAGTCTGCAACAAACTTAGGCAAAATAATGAAACCTAAAACCTTCCACGGGTTTGGACCGTCTGGGGAGGAGAGGTGACTAAAATAAAGAGCAGCATACTGACCAGGGTCTGGCTGAAAGTCTACTGCATCTGGAGTGTGTCTGCAGGAGCAGCCATTTTGGCAGGTACCCAACTATAAAATGTACTCCTATCAAACAGGTGGCTGTTAGAATGAGAGGGTGTTTCATTAAAGCAGCGATTATTAGGACCACAAGAACAAACAGTCAACAGCAGAATTATTCAATTACTAATTTAACAGTCGACAGGTTGTTAATAGTGACATCACTCACTTTTGTTTAAGGAAAATGTTTTATTGCTGATTGCAACCCCTGATTTCCAAGTGACTACCCAGTCCAAACGGTTGATCCTAAAATTATAGTGCCAATACGAAAAATGTTCGGCTTGGCACAAAAAATATACATGCCACAAATCGTAACAATATCTCATACAGTTTTCGCACACAATCGTGATAAAAACACAATTCTTCCCAAAGACTTATTATGGAGATGTAAAAAACATTCACTTGTTTCCAACCACCAGCGTTTTGCCATACCTTGACCTATAGACTTCATTTTCATTTTAAAGCACAGGAATTTTTGTCTTCTCTCCAGGAATGTGTCTGGTATGAGGGTGTGATTCATGGTTTTTGATAGGCAACTCTTCAAAGTGAGAATTCGCAAATTTTGAGGTTTTAGAGTGAGAATTCAAGACATTCCATTTCAGTTAAAAGTGGAGAATCTGGTCAGAATTTGGTGATCAACTCACAGTCACGGCCAAACGATATAACATGGCAAAAAAAGACCTTTGGTGAGGATGTAGTCATGACTCCTACGCTTCTGATAAAGTAAGACTGGAAGATGTAGGTCGTTCTGAATTTGAATGACACTGAGGAGTTTAGACCCTTATAGGGACAATTTCTCCATTAGTGGCCATTGTATGGAGATTTTCATCAAACTGAACAGACCTTTTTGTAAACTGTCAGTACTCCTTCATTTCTAACAGGATCGCTATGAAATGTACATCAAAGTGTTCCCCAGGTTTTCAGGTCTCTCATGATGTGGTCGGATTTCAGATATCATGTACGGTTCTCCGAGACAGACAGCCTTTCCGAGACCTAATTTTCAGGCAATTTCAGTTCACTGTGTATTGTGACGGGCAGGACCCTGGTTGCCTTGGTTACTTGTTCTGCGTAAACTCACCATGCGCCTAATATGGGCAGCGGTGAAGTGGTTTCACATTCATGAATGAGACCCAGATTGAAACCTAGACTGAGACCCAGAACCAGATTCAGACCCAGACCAAGATCCAGATTCAGACTCAGACTTAGATCCAGACCCGGAACCAGACCTTCCCCGAGCCCTCTCGCAATTTCCAAATTTGTAAATTGTGTAGTTTACTATGATATTTTACCATATATTTTTAGTTTGTTACTATTTATTTTATGAATTCCTGATGTCATATGTTGCATGTTATCTTGTTTTCTTTTTTTTTTTTTAAGACAAACTACCAATTACTAGAGAAAAAAAAAGTTGGGTTTTGAAATAGTGTTTTGAAAAACAAATACTGAATTTTGAATTTATAATTAACAATATTGTTGTTGTTTGATTTAAAACAATCACTATTCAACATGTTGACTGAGCCAACAAACCATTTTAACAGGGTAAACTCAATACTAATAAAATTTGCAGATCTAGGTTAATACACATATTTGTATATAATAATTATAGCATTTTGGAATAGAGCTCTTAATTTATTCTATTCCTGCAATAAATATAAATAAGAGCCTTTCTTTTTAAATTGTTGAGCATACTCTATTCCACCATTGTAATAGTTTCAGCCCTAGTGATTAGGATTATGGATTTGTGTTCAATAAATAAACACAGGACATCTGATTAAACAAAACAACGACAAAGATACAAGGAGGATACTGAAAGGCAAAAAATAAATATATGAAGCAACACGTCCATTTATTTGGTAACATTTACACCATATAACTTGGTTCGATTTTGATGGTTATATAATTGTAACACCCCCTCTTATAGGGTTTGGGTACATGGGTGGTATTCCACTGGTGAACAGTAGCCCACCAGGAAACCTACACAGAAACAAGAGGCAGCCCACCAACCGGTTCCCTGTGGTAGGTGGGCTGCCTGGAGTTTAATCGACCACCACGTTGGTTGGAATGGGAATAAATCGGTCCAATTACAATACTGGAGTGAAAAAGCACACGGTGGGAGAAGGACTGGAGTTTCTCCTGCTCATTTTCGTGGTCTTTCGAGTGTAAAGGCGGTAAAACGCCGCCAGCTACATGTTTCACACATCCCCCGATCTTCCTATTTTTTCATCCCAAGTCCTAAACGGTGTCCCCTTTTCTGCTGTAATGTAAATACTCTTATCTCTGGAATATGTTGCAGGACTTTTCCAGGTCGCGCAATGTTTGGTGGTTCCTCCGTGATGAAAAAAAACGCCCCTTCGTGGGCTGTGAACTCAAACAACCCACAAACGTTTGGTTGATAAGTCTGTCTGGTACAATGTATCACATACAACTGCAGGTTAAATATATATGCGTTTTCTTCGGTTGTAATTAAAACTATTCGCGTATTTTATCATCTCTTTACCATTGGTACTCATGTGTCGCTCTTTGGTTTTACGCCTCACCTGCGCAGAGTTCACCTTGTACGCGACACATCTTTCGGCACATTATTGTTAACACACGCCTAAATAAGTCTTCTGGTCATTGGGTTTGTGCTCATGTGGAACTCTGTGTACAATGATTCGATTAAACCTGCACCAGACGGCCTGCCCCTGCAACACGAGGGCAACATGGCTGGTGTGTTTTCGTTCAATGGCTGCTAACGAGAGCCTTACCTTCACAGAGAGCTTCCAGTAGGCCCGAGGAAAATACTGTAAATGGTGCGTCTCTTGAAGACGATAAAACACCGGAGACCCTTCAGTTGCGCAACAAATATACCCAGGAGCCAAGTGGCGTGTTATAGGTCGACTTTCCTTGAATGTGCTTTGCTGCGGATTACACAATAGCAAGAGCGTCGCTAACAACCAACGCCGATCCCTTTCTGCCCGCCAACACCACCGGAAGTTACGTCAAAGTATGTATGTGGGCAAGGCATCATGGAAGTTGGAGTCGATCGATTTTATTTTTTTTTAATTGAATAAACTAATATTTTCTTCGATTCAGTTCTGTTAAATAATAACTTGAATAGCTGAAAAGAGAGTAAACATGTAAAAATAAAAAACATGTCTGAAAATGACAACAGTTATACATATATATATATGTATATAAACAAGTCAAATGACATCTACAATCTATATATGCACTGCAGTCTTCAACACATTTGTATCCAATTAACAAGATGGAAATAACACAACTTTGAGATGCTCCAGTGTCATTATGATCACATTGAGTGTCCATATGAAACACAACACTGGAACCAATATTTAGCGGTAGCAAAATTAAGAAAGCAAAGCTTTGATTCAGGAAAACTGTAACTGAATAGTTGTTTTAATCTATTTGAGTCAATGAATCCTTTCCGCTTGAGCCTGACTGAAAAAAAAAAAAAAAAAAGTCAGAAAACTACCTGTTTTCCAGCCATAACCTCTATTATTATGTTTGTGTTTCTGTCATGAAGTCCAAAGTGCAACTTCGTGTGTTCTGTTTAAAACCAGAAGTTGGAATTTCCAAATTGTCATTTGGCATTTACACTCACATCTTCTGTGAACATATCACTGCAGCATTTGTATATATAACATGCAGCATGATGTGTTGCTATGAAGTGGTATTGTTTACAGTGGCCAACCTGGCCAAAACTGGTATTAGTTTTTGAACTACTGGAACACAGTCAACTTAGGTTGACGTTCCCATCAACTCTAACTTTCAACCTCCGGGGTAAATAGAACACAGCATATGTCAAAACTAATCCTATGGTTAGGAAACAACAAAAAGTAAAATATAATTCTACTCAATATTAATTTTCTCCCATTGTAACAGTACTACATTACATATTGTAAAAGGTTCATACTGTCTTTCAAATATAACTATTGTAGGTTAATTCATTTAACAGACAGGTGTAGTCATTTGTTTACCTGCTTGACTAGTTTAGCTTCTTCTGTAAGGCTACAGGAAGAAGCAGGTAAACAAATGACTATCCCTGTCTGTTAAATGAATTAACCTACTTTAACTGCACTGTATAGTTTTGAACTGTAACTGAAAATCAAAATAATAAGAAAATTCCATAACAATAATAGAAACAATAATTTCAGTATTTCATTTAATTTTTAACCTTGCCTTTTAATTTCACAAACCAATACAGAAATTTTTTTTTTTACAAAACATTAAAGTTAGGCAATTAAACAACTTTATCCAAAAAGTAGTAAGTGCTTTTGATTTTTAGTTCATTTGAACTTTTTAGTGTGAATAATCCAGTCTGTTTTGGGCTTCAACAAGTGCACTGAAATCCTTTGTAAATAAATATTTAGCAGTCCATGTCTTGGTAAACACAGCATTTTGTATCAACCTTCCTTTTTTGGTATTAACTGACATTTTGAAGGTTAGCTGGCAAACCTCACTTTCAGGTGCTTTTAAGCTAAACATATGCTGTTGCAGGTATACAGACATATGCATTCATACATAAATAATGAAAGCCTCTATTTCAAAATAAAAGCAACACATTTGAATAGTACCTATGGTATGAATACTTTTTCATTTATTTTCTAATTTACAATTGACCTTACATGGGCCAAACAGAAATGACCAAAGGGTAGGAAATGGCCTGTGGGCTGTAAAATACCCAGGTCTGGTCTATCCAGAACTGTGCAGATCATTGTGGAAGTTCTGAAGAAGATCTGCAGGAATGATTTAGAGGAACTTTTTTCAGATAGTGAGCAAAATGAGATACTCAACATGAAACAGTTATGCTTCCTATATAACCATTTCTATAACAATTTAAAAGCCTCTTGAATACTTCTTCTCTCTTTATTGTACCTTCCTCTCATAGAAAATGGCATTAATCTTGGAAACATTTCATAGAACTGTGGGACTCCCTGGTTTTGATCCACCATCCAACCCCTTTAACCCAGGATGAAGGCGACACCATTTCTCTTACCAAGGTAGACCTGGAGATGCTGAAATCAAGAAAAGAAAATAACAGAGTTTAAAAGTACTCACCTTCTTTCTTCAACTCTCTCCTTTTAGTCCACATCACAGACTAAATAAAAATATACATGTGAACTGATTTTGTTTCATGCTGTAAGGCAAAGGTGAAGTCACTTTTTCGGGATTTGATTCCTATGGACAATATCACATATAAAAATATCACTCAACCTTTATATCCATAGAAAATCTCCAAGATATTGACTTTTATATACTGTGCAAGTAAATTACTGCAGTGGTAGCAAGCATTAATTGCTAAAATCTATGTTCTTAAGTGGCCCGGTCTGTTACATGACCTTAACTAACATTACTCCTCAGACCTGTGTTTTTGGATGTTATATTTTGCAAGGAGGAAAATATCTATTTATAAAAAATACATGTATTAGTGTAGACAGGACATGCAACTAAAATAAACAACAACAAAAAAAACACTTCCATATGTTTTCTCTCTGTGAATTGACTCTGGACCCAAACACAGCAAAGATTGCCTCATGGTGACAAACAGGTGATAACAGTAAAATAAAAGCAGAAGTATCTTGATCATCTGGAGGGATTTAAAAATGACCAGGTTTTGTGTAGAGAGTAGAAAGGATGTGTTAATATAGGAGGGACATACAAAAGGATGGAATGATGAGGGTTTTCTTGGGTAGAATGGCCAGTCTTGGTCTTTAGACACCTACAACAGCGCATCTTGGAAATGAAACATGTACGTCTACTCTAACAATAACTTCAAGCATCCCTACTCTGATGGAATAGGGGTGTTTCTGGACTGTGCTGTTAGAACTCTGTCTTGCAGAGTCTTCACCTTCATACCCTCAATACCGTGTTCACTGAGCCACTCTATTCTGTGTTTAGAGTTCTGATGACTTAGTCCTTTGCATTAGTGTGCTTGTTAATATAATTATGATGCATGTCCTGGATGGTTTTTATCCTTTTGGACTCTTTTGCAATGGAGAAAATTTTCCAAACTGTTGTGTGTGTTTACAAAACTAACTAAATTGTACTAAAATTGTAGATGAAATGGCTTTTATTTTTGTCAATCAATTTATAAGCCTTTTGGATTTGTATGAAATTGATTTATTTTGCTCAAGCAGTAACTGAAAATTTTTGTTTTAATGATATCCTTGTTAAGTTTTATTACACACTACTTACTCTGATCTTTTTTGAATCCGGCACCTGACAAATAACCCAAATTATGAAAAAACTAATACTAATACTAAAACTAATAAAAACTAAACTAAAACTGAGCAGTTGGAAAAAACTGTGACGTACAGTTTTCTGTCCCCCATCTTCAAAGAAGCATGTAGATTGAAAAGGTTTTGTCTCATTTGGGTTCCTCAAAAAAAATCCCCACACCCCACCACTGGTAAATCCATATGAATTTAAGTGTTAAAGTCAAGTGGGTGTGGTCCTGGGGGGGCGGGTCATTGGAGGGTATTGTACATGAGATTCAGGGTTGTTGAAGAGGGGATGAGGCATTGTTCAAGTCCTTCGGGGGTGGGGTTATTGTGATTTTTTTCAGGCAAGTTGAGGTGTGGAAGGTTGTCGGTTGAAAACTGTTTGGGAATGTTGTTTGAAATGGTGTTACAGATCTTTTTATAAGTAGAGTCTCAGACCACCACCTCTGTTCAGGGAGGGATTTTCCACTTTCATAAAAATGGTTTCTTTGACTCCTCTCTCAAACCATTTGTCTTCTCTGGCCAATATCCTGACATTCTGTCCTCAAAGGAGTGTGATTTTTCTTCCATGTAAAGCCGGACTGCAGAGTCCTGGCCTGAGGTGGAGGCTCTCCTCCGCTGAGCCATGCGTTTATGGACGGTTTGTTTGGTTTCTCCTATGTATAAGTCAGTACATTCCTCACTGCACTGAAAGGCCTAGACATCATTGCTTTGTCTTTCCCTGGGTAGTTTGTCCTTGGGACATATCAGAGTCTGTCTCAGGATGTTCAGAGGTTGGAAATATACTGGGATATTGCTCTGGTTGAAAATCCTTTGTAGTTTTTTAGACTCCAGCTGTGTATGGAATGACAATGCCTTTTCCTTTTTCTAGATTTTCTTTGTGTTGTTTGTGGGTTTTTGATTCCTTTGAGAAAGACCCAGTTAGGTAACCACATGTCTTCAGTGTTTCCTTAACCTGGGTTCTAATGACTCCCAGTTTGTGTTCCAGTGGGTGGTGAGAGTCAAAAAGGAGAGAGTGGTCAGTGTGGGTCAGTTTCCTGTAAATGTCTATGATTAATTCCATGCTGTTGTTGATGTGGATGTTGCAGTCCAGAAAGAGCTGGCTGTTATTGTGGATATTTTCTTGTGTGAACCTGATATTGTCGTCCACTGAGTTAATGTGTAGTGAAGGTATCCAGGTTTCCTTTCCTTATCTTGACCCAGGTGTCGTCCATACACCTGAACTAATGAGTGGGAATTGACCCTTTGTATGTATTCAGTGGCCTGTGTTCCATGTCTTCCATGTTGACTATATGCAGGACACTGGGGAACCCATGGCACAGCCTTGCTTCATTTCTCCCTCAGCCTCAGTTTGAGATTTTAATCCAATTCGCTTAGGGCCTTTTTCATACAGCATCCTCGATTTGTACCGCATTTGGATATGCTTCACACCTTTCCCGCAGTGTTGCATTCACATGCATGTACCATGGCCCATATTTGAGGACAAATGGATGTTATGGGGCCAAAACAGTAGGTGGCAATATGGAGGGAATTCTATCGCTATCCAACAAACGCGAAAGTCAGAAGACATATCCTTGCATCATCAACCAAGCGAGTGTTCTGCTCATTTGCTACAATGGTGGCAAAAAAGAAATACTGTTCTATCTGTTATCTTGTTTGTCGCAAAGTGAAGAAGAATGTCCATTGTTGTCCCTGATATATTACCTTCAACAATGGTGTTGTCCTTTTGTTGTTTTGTTTTGTTGTACGGCGGATTCAAACAATTAATATTTTCCCACTGTTCACGGTCGGATGTTGATTAGGTCACTTCTGTAATCAGAGTTGTGAACAGACGTAGCATTTGGTCAATTCACACACACCCATACCGTACTTGAGTCCAGGTGGCCTTTATCTGAGGGCGTTTTCACACAGTGTACTCTGATCCGTACTGTACTCAGGTATGCTTCACACCTTTCCTGCAGCGTTGCATTCACATGCATGTACCACGGCCTGTATTTGAGGACCAATGGATGTTACGGGGCCAAAACAGTAGGTGGCAATATGGAGGGAATTCTATCGCTATCCAACAAACATGGAAGTCAGAAGACAAATCCTTGCATCATCAACCAAGCAACTGCTCTATTCATTTACAGTATCTACAATGGTGGAAAAACAAGCAATACTGTTCTTTCTGTTATCCTGTTTGAGGCAACGGGAAGTAGAATGTTGGTCGTTGTTTCTGATATATTTACCTTCAACAGTGGTGTTGTCCTTTTGTTGTATGGCGGATTCAAACAATAAATGTTTTGGTACTGTCTACGGTCTGACATTGATTAGATTGCTTACGTAATCGAAGTGGTAAACAGACGTAGCCTCTGGTCTAGCGTCTGCAATCCGGGCCCAGTTGCATTCACATGCACCCGTACTGTACTGGAGTACGGGCAGCCCGTATTCAAGTCCAACAATCTCATCTGTACTCCATTGCGGTATGCTAATACAGTACATTTGCATTCACATGGACAAAATTAAGTGGACCCGAGTACGCTACGTACTCGGATACGGACTCAAGTACACTGTGTGAAAAGGCCCCAAGTCCATCCCTCTCATCTGGACTCCAATTTTGGTACTCAAGTACGATACGTGTGCATTCACATGGGTAAAATTAAGCAGACTTGAGTCTGTAGCATACTCGAATATAGACTCGAGTATACTGTGTGAAAAGGCCCTTAAACTACTGCAAAGCACTTCATGTTGCGGTTAGCCAGACCTCACTTATTCGACTGCAGCTGGTTCAAAATCTGGCTGCCTGACTTTTAACCAGGGCCAAAAAATGGGACCATATCGCCCCCATTTTAGGATCAATTCACTGGCTCCAAATTAGTTTCTGAACTGATTTTTTTTTTTTTTATTTAGAAATTTTCTTTTTTTAAAAAAAAAACAAAAAAAACAAACCATAACAAAATAAAACCATCTCTGACCATCAGTTATCCAACCTCAAAATAATATGATTCCATCTTTTCGCAAACATGTCAGGGAACTCTCCATTCAAATACCTTCATTTTTAACAACAAAAAGAAAACAATCTCTGACAGAAAAAACTCATGGAAAATAAATATCTGTTTGCGCTAAGAGGAACCACAGCACAACAACAATCAAACAGAGAAACACAATAACCCCCCCCATCTCTCTGTCAGCCATCCAAATACAAAGCAGTACAGTTGCATCTCCCTTCAAACATGTCCATTTTTAGTTGTAGACTCGCAGTCATTCTCTCCATCATGTAAACCCCTTTCAGTCTTTGTATCCACTGGGTTATGGTGGGTGGTTTTTGGATCCTTCCAGTTAACAGTTATCGTCTTCTTGGCAATCAGTAAAAGTATCAGTATCAGTAACAAGTATCTTTGATCTGAACTATATGTCTCCTTAGGTACGACCCAGTAGGAATATCAGTGTGTCTAATGGGGAGTTCACTTATAAAACTTTGTTTGTTTCTTCCTTGACTCTCCTCCAGAATCCTTGGCTCACTGAGCAGTCCCAAAAAATATGTGAAGGATCTCCGATGTTTCTGCATTTTCTCCAACATAATTCCACATTGGGTTCTTTCACATATATTGAAATTGTAAGAGGTGTATTAAGTACCTTATTTTCTATTTTCAGTCAAATTCCTTCCATAATTGACTATTAAGTCCTTTATTCAGTTCATACACATCCCTTCCCATATATTATCTGTAATTATAATATTTAATTCCAATTCTCATTTTCCCTTAATATTTTCAGTATTTTGCAGTGTATCATTTATAAGCCTTTTGTATATATGAGAAACATGTTTTTTTTTAATTGGGAAGCGTTTTTCTACTATACTAATAAAATACTCTTCTATATTATTTGAGTTTTTGCTAATCAACTTCCTTTCTTTATGATTTACAACATGTTGTCTTATTTCAAAATATTTATACAGGTCGTTAGCTGGAAGTTGATGTTGCTTCTGAAGCTGAGTAAATGACTTGAATTCTGTTTCACTGAATAGTGAATTAATGGTTCTAAGACCTTTATCAGCCCACATTCTAAACCCCCTATCCCACATTGAGGGAGGAAATTCGATGTTACCCATCAATGACAGGGCTCTCAACACAGATAATGGACCTCCAAGCTTTTTACCTTCGGCCACACAGGCCACAGGGTATTGCTATCAGTTGGTCTTCTGTCTGTCTGTCCATCCGTGTGTGTGTGTGTGTGTGTGTGTGTGTGTGTGTGTGTGTGTGTGTGTGTGTGTGTGTGTGTGTGTGTGTGT
>JAPTGZ010000027.1:6958401-6970039 GCA_029814645.1 Fowleria isostigma | reverse complement strand
CCTTAAAAAAATGAGACAGGTAAATTAAGTTATGAGTGAAGGAAAGCTACAAATAGGCGAACGGTCATGGCTGAGGCAGCAAGAAAAGCAAAGAGGATAAGGGTGTTGTCTGAAGAGACAAAGAAAGCGTGAGAGTGATGAAATAAGAGGCTGGACTAGGATGAATACTGGCCTGGGTTTCACTTGCTGGTATGAGCAGAAAGAGAAGGAAGGATGTCCCACCATGGAGACCTGGACCTGTTACTGTCGGACTACAAATTCTCCTGTAAAATCTTGTGCATTTAAACTTATTATTTTTCAGGTCGGGTCATTGAAATCATGGCCTTCCGTCTATGTACATACATTGTATTACAGTAAAACTGTAATAAACAATCAGTTATAGCCTGTTATATAGATCTGTTCATTTGTTGTTTTTTTTCATTTCTGATTTAAAAAATAAAACCGTAATGTTTGTAAAAAATGCTGTAGGCCACTTCACTAACCTGAAGACATGGTTGAACACACATAAATGATCTTGCCTCAGGAAGTTTGCCAGTATCAATGAGTTGTCAACAAATTGACTGATTGATTAATTAATCCCCAAATGGGGAAATTAAAATGCCATTGACTCATAATATTCATCATACAATATAAAAAAACAACATTATTATTAGAGACTCTGCTACAGACCACTGTAACATCAGTGCAAAAACCTAATACTAATTCTGAATAAAATTCCTATAAAACTGCACAA
The DNA here is from genome assembly GCA_029814645.1 of Fowleria isostigma. Lineage (NCBI taxonomy): Eukaryota > Metazoa > Chordata > Actinopteri > Kurtiformes > Apogonidae > Fowleria > Fowleria isostigma. The sequence goes on along the minus strand of JAPTGZ010000027.1, from coordinate 6,969,306 downwards.
ACAGAAGGAACAAGAGTTGCTGAGACCCTCAGTAGAACACCGGGGCATCACCATTCACTCACTCAGGAGCTTTAAGTTTATTTAGGATACTATTAAATTTTGGTCCTCACCCTTTTGTCCATAGTCATGTCCACTGAGTCCAGACTCAGGCCAACCACTGAACCAGCCTTTTAACCAGTTTGTTGATCCTGTTCCTGTCGTCCAGTGATACTCCCACCCAAACACAGCGGAGCGTAAAACAACACACCGGCCACGATGCCCTGATAAAACACATGTAGGAGCCTCCTGCTCCTGTAAGAAGATCTGAGCTCTCAGGAAAAACAATCTGGACTAAGCCTTTTTAAAGACTGAATTGCTGTTCCTCTTCCAGTTCAGTTTACCGTTCAGATGTACTCCTGGGTACTTATATCTGTGAGTATTACCAAGATACAGATTTTACGACAGTTGTTAGAGACAATACCATTTCTTGACTTTAGGGGGGGGCCTCGCGAGCGAAAATTAAGGTAACATGTTTTGAACTAACCAGTATTATCATTTTCAGACTTGTCTTTTTCACATTTTTACTATTATTTTGCCCATTCAAATAATAATTTAATCAAATTGAATCAAAGAAAATAATTGCAATATTAGTCAATTCTAGAAATAATTGATAGCTGCAGCTGTAGTCAATATCATGTGTTTCTTTGATGTCAGAGCTCACCTTAGCAAATGTTGATGTAACTCAGCTTGTGTCTTCACATACCTGTCCCTCAATGCTAACACTGCATTAGCGACACCCCTCTGTGACCAACTTTATAGTTGTACCTACTTAGGCAGCTCGGTATAATTGCAAGGTTCAAGACGTGTCTTTTCTCACAAGGGGGCAGTTTGAATTACAGCCTGCAAATAATAAACATACTGTGAACCTAGAGGAATTTGCCATCTAGCCGAGTACAAATTCTTCGTAATTTGATAAACATATATTGAAGGATATATATATAGTAAGCAACTGAATGTAGCTCACTGAAGCATACAATACATGTAGTACATGGCATGGTTGCTTTGTATAGTTACTAATGGCTGAATCTCTTTGGGTTGGGTGAGGACATCTCTGAAGAGGTTTGGTGCACTTAGCATGCAGCTTACACTACCTTTCTTTTTGTTTCATCAGTTCCAATAAAAGTTTGCCATGACCCCAGTGGTCTCAGTGCTGCAATGAAGAAGTTACACTATGCTGTGATTTCTTTTGGGTGCTGTTGTAAATGAACTCTTTGTGGTTTGGGTTGACACGTTTTATGAGAAGATTTGGCTGCAGGGCCGAGCACAAATACTGTTGATCCTGAGATGACACAAAAGCCCTGTTCGGACTGGATTAGTTTTACCTAGAGACGTGGGGTAAAGTAATAATTGCTGGGGCTTTTAGTCTGATCCAAATGTGCTATGTCAATAATCATTACGGAACAATAGCAGTACAGATTACTAACTTTTACCTTCTGTAAAATGACCCCAGGTAAAACTATTCCAGTCCGAATAGACCAGTAGGACATATATGTGTAGATGTTCCATCATATCCTGTTTACAAGTAGTTTTTCACAGCTTTTCAAGACTCTTTAAGAAGCATTCAGTTTTTCAGAAGGCATTTGGACAAGTGCATCCGTGTCATGTACTGTCAGAATTGGTGTACAACAAACAGGAGTCAGACACAAAAGAAGGTCTAAAGTACTTTTTAGAGGTACAGGACTTCTGAGTGGTTTAGGTAAGATAAGCAACATTGCAGGGCTATGTGGCTAATAAAACAAATGTTAGTTTAATCATCCAGTTGATGGACAATATTAATGTTCTTGGCAGTGATAACAGGACGCAACGTCATATGCACATGACGACAGGGGGGACAGCAGTGCATGAATGGATTGACCCCTCCCAGTTGTAGTAGTTTTACTGACATTTCTTATCCCATGCGAATCGGCCATTAATATTACTGACATCCTGTGGTAAAGTGGTGTTACCCCACATCCCTATGTAAAACTAATCCAGTCCAACTAGAGCTTAAAATCCTTCAGAATTGACCTCTGTTACTAAATTGCTGGTTGTGAAGCTGTTCTCACCTGAATGTAAATATACATTGCTATTGATTTATTACCAGTACCCTAAATTATCCTATACTGTAACCACTGGTTGTTACCTCTTTTGGTACCTCTAAACACAACTACTGCCAACTTGTGTACTGTTATGGTAGTGAAAAAAGGCCTGTGCAAACACATGTGAAAGGAACTGCAATGGGAAATGAGTACAACATTCCTCATATGTGACACCAGACGTTCCCAGGCAGTATGTGTTGCTTGCATTGTGCACATATATTTACGTATGCACTATGTATGTTTATGTGAGCTTGCACAGCTCTTTGGTATTTTCCTTGTGTGTGTGTGTGTGTGTGTGTGTGTGTGTGTGTGTGTGTGTGTGTGTGTGTGTGAGTATTCTTAGCTCCTGCTGTGTTGGAGCTGTCTTTCTGGGAAACAGGCATATCCCAAATCCTCCCCATTCCTCCCAGGGATCACGGCAGAGGTCAGAGTTGAGGTGTCAGGGAGGTCGTTTCCGTGACAATAATTCTCCTCATGCTCAGACACTGAGGACATTTTTCACACTGTGAGAATCGTACAGAAACAGCACGAGGCCGAGCGAGCATATGTGTATATGCTCTCTCTCCATTTGACCAGCTTCTCTCCTGTCCCTTTTGCACAACTTTTTTCCCCCTCAAGACAGGTCCTCCTTTGGGCATCTTTAAAGTATCGCATTATCATTCTGAGATTTGTCAAACTGATGTCAAAGCCGTTCCAAACAGAACATGCGGCGTTGAGTGTGAACATCAAGATGTCATGGTGAACAGGGCCTTTTGGTGACATAATGTCTCCTCAAGCTCCCATATTTTAAATGCATACTTCTGTAAAAGCTGTCTGACTCAAAAGAACTGAATTATTTCTGTTTCTTATCGTAAAATAAAAAACTAATCAACAACAACCATGGGGGATGTACCAAACATTGTTCTGTAGCTGTAGTTAAAAAGTTACATAAATAAGATCATTAGACGATCCTGTTACGAGACTTACTGGAACTTGCCAGTTCAGTGAATGATATTTAGTGACATCTAATCATGAAGTTGCTGGATAGTATGAATACTGGTGTGAGAGCGTTGGTGTTGTGGTTCACACTTCTGCTTCATACCAAGACGATTTCAGGTTTGACTCATTAAAAATAAGTTCATATTGGTTAATTTTCCTGCCAGTGCCTTGACCACAACACTGAAGAATGTCTGGGGTTGGTCCTCAAATGCATTTGATCAGCCTCACAACTCCTAATGTGTATGTTATATGCTAGTGCTAATGCTAACATAGGACTTACAGAAATATATACAAAAGTAAGCTTATAGACATTGTCTTCCTTTTGTCTTTGTCTCTCCTGAGCTACACTACATGTTATTTGTGTTGATTCTGGTGTCATTTGAGTCACAATAAGCATCTGCATGAAACACAACAGTGGAACTATGTTCAGTAGCAATTAAATTAAGGAAACAAAGCTTTGATTCAGGAAAATTGTAATCCAATAATTTACAAAAAATGACTTGTGTTGATTAATTAATTAATTCAGCTTCAGTTCAAAGCTACAATCAAAATACTGGACCTATGCTCTATGTAGACATAAATGTGTCCTTTTAAGGTTGCTGATAATACCAAATGTCATTTTTGTATGATTATACACCAATAAGATGCATATTAATTTTCAGCTACATCCCCCTAAGTCTTACACACAGTACTTTTATTCACGATACCTGTCAGCACAACATATTTAAACTAATTCTAGCATTCATTTAGTATTGAACTATATAGATTGTTAGCTGACCTGCTACTTTTTCAATGGTTCAACTTATGTGACAGAAAAAAAGGACAGGACAAGAGAAAAGTGAGTAAAATTGAAAGAGTAGGATTTTTAACATGGAATCTAATGTTTGTTAAGCAAATATTCATGTCTTGAAATGATGGCTGGGTACAGAATTCAGAGCTTTAATTGGCACCAACTGAATTCCGTCGGTATTTCGAGTATTGATTTATGTAAAGTCAAGTGGTGCCACATGTTGGTACTTGAATGCATCCTCACATTGTGTCCAGCGGATGTCCGTGGAGTTAAGTACGCCTGACTCTGTGGGGCCCTTTACCCATGGGACTCGTGTGTCAGGTTGGGGCGGGACTCGAGGGTTGAAAAAAACCCTTAACCAAAAAACACATAATCACTAATGGCAACACATCAAACCTGATGAAACAGTCAAACATAATCTATACCTGAGGGTTAAGGAGTGTACGATCTTGGAAAGGCCCAGAGTAGTGGAGGCTATGACTCCTTCACCGTACACTGTCACTGCACCTGGAGCAGCTGGTGGCTCCTCAGCTACAGCCAGCATTAAAGGGGGAGAAGAAGTGTTGTATATAAAAAAAAAAGTCAGTGTGGTCTCGATTAATGCCAGAAAAAGTAGATATGTTGGTGTTCCTGAAAAAGAAGTGCTGAGCAAGTGCAGTACAATTCATGCTAGAGGGAGTAGTTTGTTTTAGTCTGTCATACTTTTGTTTGGAAAAACGTTGTATATCTTCTATTTATTTTGAAGTTATTTGCCCTCCCCCACACAAACTTTTCTCAAATTTTATGGTGTTATATTGTGGTGTTGATAAATAAATACTCAGAAATCAGAAGTTTTTACCGTTTACAGTTAAATGTGAAAGGCACCCATCCCTACTTGAAATAGTCCAAATACAACAGTAATGCAAGAAAGTTTGCTTTGCACTTGGTCTGAATTTTAAAAGGCACAAATTTTTTCATTAATAATGTTTCCATCCTTCATTATTTAGTGTGACCCTTTCTAGAATAAATGAGACATCAGTATTGTCTAGCGGCTGTCACCCCATCATGGATACAGATTTACAGGGAATCCTATCCTCATCTCTGTCAACAGCTGTTGAGCAGTTAAATTCTTCTTTTTTCATCACAATGCGACTGATTACATTCACAGCAGGAAACAACAATTTACAGCAATTCACATGTCCAGCAGCGTTATCAACCCTCCCAGTTATGTGATATGTCTACTTCAGGCATTTTAAGCACTGTGTTAAAATGATAATGTATTAGTGTGGATGTAGCCTTAGACCTGATGGCAGTCCTAGTTGAGCATTTTGAAAAACGTCATAGTTAAAGATGAAGAAATGTAATAAATATGAACATTTATTGGTCATTCAGACTGGAGTTGATACAAGGGAGGAGAAGGTGAGGAGAGGAGGAACAAAAGGAGGAGGAAGAGGAGGCGAAGGTGTGAGGAAAGAGAGAACAGACTGTTTGAAAGAAACAATTTGATTCAATTTTCCACTCAATAAAATACAACCATCAGCTGTGCATATACATAGCACACACACCGACATACACACACAGTGTCCGTCTCCAGAGTGGTGTTTTAATTGAAGCAGGTTACGGTCGTGTCTCGATGAAATTGGAAAAATTAATCAGCTGGAAAACGGTGTGTTTTCTTCCCTCCAGCCCTTCAACCATCACTCTCTCTCCTTCTCTCTCCCTCTCCATCAGACTCATATAAGATGCCTGGCAAATTAATTTGTGTGAGCTAACTTGGTTTATTTGGGTCGGGTGAAGCTGAACATATTACTGTACTACTGTTTCTACATTACAAAATGTTAACCTCCAGTCCACCTGCTTTACTGTCTGACTCTTCTGTGGTCAGTCTGTAGTTCCTTGAATGGCCACTTGAGGGTGACTCCAAAAACGAGTCAATCCCCACAGAACCCCATGTTTCAATGTAAAGATAAAAAATACCATTTATCAATTACCTTAAAAGGTTTTGGTCTATAGCTAATTACCATGATCGATTGTTTGCGGAGCAGCAATGGTAGAGGGAAAATATTCAAGCATCAAACCAAGACATTTACATTTGTAAATTATTGTATTTAATGTAAACTCCCTTATTGTTCTGATTACTAAAAAGAATAAAGGAAAGTTTTCGAGTCATGCTGATCATTGTAATGACTTTGAGGAAGAAATATATGTGTTCAAAATTAAAATGAAATCAATTGTCACTACTGATGGGATTAATTAAAGCTAATCTAATCTGATCTAATCAGATACGTAATATCACAAAATGGTTATCTGGCATTTTTAATTGTAGGTAAAGCAAAATTATCATACACATACAACACAACAGAAATACAAATACATTCATATACTACTCCAAAAGAGTCTCAATAAAATAGTTTTACACTGTGTGACTTTTTTTTTTTGTTAATTTATTGCCTTCGGTATTCTGGAGTGTTCCATTTAAATTAGTAATTTCTCTTTGCCTTTTGTTCACCTTTTGTATTAAAGTTAATCATCATCATCATCATCATCATCATACTATAGTTGTGTTAAAAATGTTACACTACCAAGACTGCATGAGACCCTATCATGTAAGCATTTCATTAGGTTTAACAATAAATAATTACAATATGTGATCAACATAATAGCTACATTGGCTGACATTAGCCATTCATTAGTCATTCATACTGGCTTATATGGTCCATTAGTTTGTGTATTAATTAGATGAGCTAGCTCTAATTTCAGTGTTTATACATTGTGCTAAATTGACAATACTGTTACTGAACAAAACTGTATGTCTTAACCAGTGACATGTTATTAGGGCAGGCAGAGCCTCACCTGTCATCATGAGAAAAAAATAAATAAATAAATAAACAAATAAATGGCGACAAGGTGGTGCAGTGGTTAGCACTCATGCCTCACAGCAGGAAGGTCCTGGGTTCGATTCCAGCACCAGTCGATGGGTAGGACCTTTCTGTGTGGAGTTTGCATGTTCTCCCGGTGTGTGTGGGTTCTCTCTGGGTACTCCGGCTTCCTCCCACCATCCAAAGACATGCACTAAGGTTAATTGTTAATCTAAATTGCTCATATGTGTGAATGTGACAGTGATTGTTTATCTCTATGTCAGCCCTACGATGAACTGGTGACTTGTGTACCCGCCTTCACCCTCAAGTAGCTGGGATAGGCTCCACAGGACACCTGGAACCCTAGTAGGATAAAGCAGGTTCAGAAAATGAATGAAAACTTGAATGAATGTAAACTATATGACCTAATATGTATGTATGCATCATTCATAAAACCACATAAAAAGGCACTTGCTGAGGTGACCAGTACTCCTGCCTCATGGCAGAGGGCACTTGTGAGGCCACAGGTTCTTCTTGCTACTGCCAAGTCAAGTGCAACGATTCATTAATTTTTTCCTTCTTGCACCCCCTTGATCTCAAAATGGAAGATTACATAACTAACATAATGTGATTAAAAATTAAATGTGAATTGTAAATGAACATAAAATATGTATGTGTAAAAAATGCTGATATGAGATATGAAACATTACCTGTTAAATGTTAACAAATAATGAAAAAGATAATCTTTTGGGTTCACGTATTTGTAGATCTGACTGAAAGAGTCAGTGCCTCAGAGACCAAGAGTCTAACTGCACATCACTGGTCTTAACTTATATCAAGAAGTAGAAACTACTTGTCAATGCAAATATATTGACAAGTAATATAGCAGTCAATGTAAATATATTAGTGGTGTGGTTGATCTACTTAGTATTAGCAGTACTGTTAGCTTATCTTCTCAAGCTCCACTCCACCTAAATATGGTCATTTATAATTTAAAAAATTAAGATGGTGGGAGCCAGCCTGGAGTTTCAGTTCAGAGTTTGCCTTGAATGAAATCAACACATTTCACAACTGAACCAGTCGAAGGTTTGTTATAAGAAAGGAAATATGAGGGGGAGTAACTAGTGAAAGGTTTGGAGAAAACAGATATGTGAATAGATAGGTAAGAAAATGTGTGGGAATGAGGTGGGACCTTCCTGAATGGCTGCGTGTAGCCTCCTCCTGTCTATGGATTCTGGAGTGGACAAGGCACCGAACAGGCCCTTGTGTAAACAAGGTGGAGGTGGATTCCTTCCGCTTCAGGAGGAAGGAAAAGTCTCCCTGCAGGTGCTTTCTTTGTTAAAATAGATGGGAAATGGATCTTACTGTTATTCTTGCGAGTAAACTGTAACTCATTTTGCTTCAAGTGCTGCATCATGGTCTGTGCTTCAGTTATGGCAAAACTGGTCACTTGTACCATTAGAAAAGCAGATAGATTCCCTGCCTCTAATATGCTATGTTCAGACTGCAGGAAAATGTGGCCCAAAGCCAAATTTTTGCCCATATGTGACCTGTATCTGACCTGTTAAAAACAGTGTGAACAGCACAAATCCAATTTTTTAAAATCCGACCCGGTCCACTTTTATATGTGGTACTAAATTCGATATGTGCTGGATATTTTGCAATGTGACTTCACTCTAAATGGCTACGTCGCATTTATTTGATCATTATTTTATTGAAATATGACAAACGCTACAATTCTGTGTCCCAGGAGGAGAAGCAAGAAGCAGAAAAACAACAGCCACAGCGGAGGACAAAGTGGAAAGTAGAGAGTGGAGGGAGAGTGAGGCCTGGAATTAATAAATATTTGGCTGGAGATGAGTGTCTTGCCGTGAGAGTGTTATGGAGAGATGGTCACCGATATATTTAAACATTCAAAAATTATGAACAAAGTCTGTGTAGGTGAAGCCACTAACGTCACTATCCCACCACCAAGACTCTGACTCCACATCCAAATACTCCATTGTACAGATGTCGCAGCCATTACACCATAAAAGCCAGAGCAAAAAAACTGGCTCCTTTTGTTTTTTAATCTTCTTAAAATTATTTGACTATAAAGGTGCTGACTTCAGTTACAGAGAAACTTTATCAGTGCCACATGTGCTACGATGAGATGCCTCCATATTTACTTCAGTAAAGTGCATGCCTGCGTATTAAGCCAGGTCCTCTTTTCCGCATGTGGGTCACTTCAGGGTCACATTCAGTTTATACTGAAAACTGATATAAGTTGCATTTAATATGTAATATGAATGAGCACACACAAAAAAAAAACTATTTCAGCAAAAAATCCGACTTGTGCATAAAGACCTGCTGTCTGAACGTTGCCATAGTGACATGTTTCCCACTACATTTTTAATGCTACAGTATGGTTAGCTTTAAAGGATGAAAGATTGGTGTCAATCAGTTGAAACTCAGCACAAAGAAATATGAATTGTAACACAAGTTTTGCTTCATCAGTGGGTAAAGGAATAAGACCAAAGTTCATGTAGTTGCATCTACTATCCTTGCATCATAATTTGGCCACTATAACCTAATAATTTTATCCTAGTGGTCAACAGAATGTTAATGCTTGTGATGTAATTCTATCAAGGCATTTCTAAGATATTACATTCAAAAAAATGGACGTGTTCGTGTTGCAAGGTGGAACCCCAGCAGGTGACACCCATTACAATTTTTAATTCAATTTTACTATTTTGATTTTCACAGTAAATAAATTCAAAAGCTGTAACCAAGATGTTATTCATGTTTATTTGGCAACACTACATTTGGTCAAGGATTTCATTTCTGGGCAAAATTCCAGGTGTCTGACCAAACAACACAAACTTTTTAGATGGCAATCTTTTGCATTTTGTGAAATGGTTTTTAGTTGTTGCTGTTAATCTACTCTTAAAGCAAAACTTTAAGCAAACCCCCACTTTCCACATGTACACATCACAAAAGACATACATCCAAATATAAATGTCGCTTGGGGCAAAAACACTGACCATGTTTTATTTGAATGTTTAAAGAATTGCACCAAACAGGTCAGCAGAACATGTCAACAGACAGCCAGGATGTGATGTAATCCTGCTGGTTTGGGACAAGGGGGGAGACAGTCTGTCACCCCCCGGGGCTGGAAGTGGATGACTAATCGTCCAATCAGTGGAAGTGTTGTTGTCTATGCAACATTACTCCAGCCAATTGAGCGTCACCTTGTATTAATATGGCCATCAGTCTGCCCGGTAACAAATAAGCCAGATGTACAATCATAGAAAGAATCTGGTCCAACATCTCCAAGGACATGAAGTGTTAGGAAACATATTACAGTGTGTTTGTTACAGAGTCTATATTAACAGCAAGATTATATTCAACATTATGCTCATTTGTTAATGCTAAAACTTTCTCCACGTTATCTTGAATGATGACCATGCACTGTGTGTTAAAATCAGTGAATGACAATCCAAAACTGCTGTTTGAAGATGCATGTTAAGATTGATGTTAAGGCATCAATGTATCAAGGGAAAAAGCAGCATGACTATTATTAGCATCAATGCTGACGTTTTTATAATTGAAAGTAACAAAAACATTTTTCAGGAGTCATAGTGACATGACATAACAGATCTAACCCTTTTATACTGTCTGCAGTATTTACATATGATATAAAGTAGATGTCTATTAGTTGTTGATGGCTACCAAACCAAAAGAAGCACTGGCCTCCTCTGAAATTCAAAGAGTCCCTGAACTACTGCGATATAACTAATCATAAACATGTTCTCTTACTCGCTCAAATTTTGATAGAAATGTCAGAAACACCAGTGACGCAGGTAGTCATTTAAGACACGTGGTTTCTGACATGGATTGGATGTGATGCAGTCTGGAAAAACAAAACAAAGGCATCAGTGTCAAGTAACATGAAAGGATATTTTTTTTATGTTAAAACAAAATGTTTTCATATGATTCATAAACTTATCACATTATAGCTTACCTTATCTTGTTACATGATGTTTTACATAAAGTGATAATGATAAATGTTGATAACTAATTTAATATGAAAATATTCACATATAATGATGTGATAAATACAATTGTATTATCCATCCATCCATCCATCCATCCATCCATCCATCCATCCATCCATCCATCCATCCATCCATCCATCCATCCA
>JAPTGZ010000027.1:6904209-6920219 GCA_029814645.1 Fowleria isostigma | reverse complement strand
TTTTCATGGTATAATTTTACTTTTTTTTTGCTCTAAAACATAGAGGGAAGTTTGGAGTTGTCATTATTTATATATTAATATGGTATTATTTATTTTGGTTTGGCCCATTTCAGATCAAATTTGGCTGAATGTGGCCCCTTGAACTAAATGAGTTTGAGACCCCTGCCGTAAGTGATTCTTTAAATCTCATCTCACCTGTTCTCCGAATGTTTTAAGAGCCACAGATACACTCAGTTTACTGAACATAGTCACATGCAGTTAAAAAAAAACATTCAATGTCACTGATAACAGGACACATTTCAGAAAAATTTAATTGAAATGAATGTGTTCCAACGATTATTTTTCTACAAGCAATTAAAAGAGCAGCAGTACCCCAGCGCCCCCTATAGACCAACAGCTCCTGTTTAAAATGAACTATTGAATTTCCATTTTCCATTGATCGGGTTCATTGCAGTCATTTTAAATTATCGAGTTAGAACGATATTTGATCAAAATGTAACAAAATCAACCACAAAAGATTCTGGTTTCAGTTAGAATGAAGCTAATGTCAGACTCCTAATCTAGCCTTTATCTCTTAAATTTAAAAATACAAATAAAAATGTGTTTTTACTAGATTATTCAATCAATCGATCAACAAATCAAATTTTACTCATATAGCATCACATCATGACAAAAGTTATTTTATGACACCTTATAGAGCTGGTCTAAGCCAGACTCTTAATCCTATTAATATATCATTATTATTATTATTATTATTATTATTATTATTATTATTACTATGTTATCATTGTTATTATTATTATTATTAGTAGTAGTAGTAGTAGTAGTAGTAGTAGTAGTCGTAGTAGTGTCATTATTTTTATAAATATTAATAATAAAGATTATAGTAATACTGCTAATGATAATGATAATAATAAGAATCATAGGAATAAGAATAATTCACTCTTATATTTCATAACCAGTAAAACCAAAGACAACAAATTTGCATTACATTAAGGCTGCAGTGACAAATCGACTAGTTGATGAATAGTTAAAATAGTAGATGACTAATTTATTTGCTGATAGGTTGTTAGTGATGTCATACACTTTTGCTGACTGCAGTTCTTGAGTATTTAGTTCTTTAACAAATTCTTTTAGGCACTGGAATTGTTTTACACAAATACACTTCTGTTTATGGGAAAAGAGTATTTTATTACTATTGCTATATTGGTTGAATATTAAATATTGAACTGAATATTAGTTTAACAAACTTTGTAACACATTTCTAATTATTTTGCACCAAATGTTCTTGTTAAAGGGAAGAAAATGTATTTTATTGCTGCATTAAATATAAATTACAGACTTTTTTGGTTTAATTTGCAGTTCATACTCTGACTAGTTGAGTATTGAAATCGTCATTAGTTGCAGCTCTAGTTTATAAAACCAAACTGCTTTACATACAGTCAAATATCAGTCGGTTTTAGCTGTATTTTTGAACATGAATGAAACAGATTCATTGTGTCATATCATGTTTCTTTCTGATCCACCAACACCGTTGAACTCGTCCTCTACATTTGAAAACTAGGAAACAGTAAATAAACATGTAGACTCCTCTGGTGACCCCCCCATAACCCCAGACTCTGGTAATAACCCGATGATGACCCCCGCTGGGCGGTGGGGGGCGGGGCCAGTGGAGGGCAGACTTCCACGTCGCAGTGGTTACACAAAGGTCAACCTCTACCTGTTGTCATGGTGACGCCTACTGGAGGAGACAGGAAGTAAACAGCAGGCTCAGATCAGGAGAAAAAGACAAAGGATGAAGTAACAAAGAAAAAGGAGGAGCCAGAGGCAGAGTGAGTCAGTGTGTTTTACACCGTGATGATCACCGTCAGCGATGGTTCCCACTCCTCAGTATGTTTCTGATCCCACTTTGTCGGCCACGGCTGCTTTCGCTCACTCTGTGACTCTTTGACCTTTCACCTCGACTCACCCTCGTTTCCAGGGTCAAGCCGAGGTCGCGCTGTTTGAGACTGTGTCGGAGTGGATCCTCTAAAGAATAATGAATGTTTGTGTGTATTGTTTTGAATTGTATTGTAGTGTATTGTGTTTTATTCTCAGGGACTGAATTCAAAAACAACGTTTAAAATACGAAATAAATCATATATTTTTGTCATTTTAGTAAATAAATATTAAAACTTTCATGGCTTTAGTCCCACTACTAAAGCCAGGAACATTTCAAGTACACTTCAGCCAGTGTATCTATATCTATATCTATATCTATATCTATATCTATATCTATATCTATATCTCTCTATATATGTCTATATGTATGTCTATATCTATATCTATGTCTATATCTATGTCTATATCTATTTATATCTATGTCTATATCTATGTCTATATCTATATGCATATCTATATCTGTGTATATGTATATTTATATGTCTATATCTATATTAATATCTATAGCTATATTTATATCTATATCTGTATATATATCTCTCTATATGTCTATATCTATGTCTATATCTATATATATGTCTATCTATACATCTATATCTCTATATATGTCTATATCTATATATCTATATCTCTATTTATATCTATGTCTATATCTATATCTGTCTATATCTATATTTATGTCTATATCTATATCTATATATAGATATATATGTCTATATATCTATATTTATATCTGTCTAGATCTATACATATGTTTATGTCTATATCTATAGATATATATGTCTATATCTATATATGTATATCTATATTTATATCTATGTTTATATCTAAATCTATATCTCTATATATGTCTTTATCTATATGTATATATCTATAGAGTTTAACTCTTTAAAACCTGACATGTCATTGCTGACACATTCTGTGCATATACATTTTCAAAGGCTGTGACTCTTTCAGTGTTCGTGTAATTGGAAAAATTCCAGTGGTTTCCTGAACCCTGAGACATTGTGCTTTCCAGACTTTTTTGGGTCATTACAGTAATGTCACTAATACCTGTACTAGAAGCAGCTGTTTTGGCAGTGTCATAACATGCAGTAAACTGTAAATGATTGCTTGATTTTGAAAGATCTGGAAAAAAAAAAAAAAGGGCTCTGGTAGAATGGGCAAACAGACTCATCATATTTTCTGTTTAATAATTAATCAAAATAACAAAAAAAAGTTCAGGCAGAGCACTTAGGGTTTAAAGTGTTGACTGAGAAGTATATTTATATAACATAAAAATTACATAAACAGAAAATGTTTGTGTTTTACCTTTTTGGAGTATTTATTCATCTGCTGTTAGTTATTATTACTGTTATCCTCACTATTGTTTAGTTGGAGGAAAATATTAAATATAAAAAAGATTTTTTTAAATTGTCAATTGGATGCACAGAACGTACAGAGAATTGAGACTGAGATACCCTTTCCATGATTTTTTTTAAAAAGAGAAAATTCTAAAAAAAGAATTAAAATAAATAAGTGATATAAAGGATAAACTATAACAGAAATATAAAATATATATCTCAAATCTTTTTAATACAACAGTGGTAGTGCATAGAAAAAGGAGTGTTTATTTTGGGATGTCGAATATTAAGAATAAAACAAAATAAAGACGCCTTAACTTAAATTGGTTTATCACATTTTGAGTCAATATATTTTAATAAATGGTGTACCGAACTTATTGAACCTAATTGAACCAAGATAAAAAATCACTAGATATTTGGATGGTTTTTAGTGAAAATATGAAAGATATGAATACTTTTTGTGTATATCATAGTTTAGTTTAGTTTAATTTAGTTTAGTTTATTCTGAGTTTATGCACTTCATGTGCATAAACTCAGGCAATTCATATACATGCACAATAATCAATACTGTTTATATACACCTCATACATGTGTACACAGATATACATAAAAAGATCAACAAGAAAGAGAGAAAATAAATAATTAATAATAAAAAAGGGAGCATGTTATATGCATAAGTCTGCACAAGATCTGTACATGAAAATCTGTGAATAGCGTTATACATCCAGAACTGTACATGAAGAATACGCATATGACAACATATGAGCAGAAGAGACAATTAGACTTATAGATCTGGAATACAAACTATAAGGCCTTCCTGAACAGAATCATATTATTTGATACCACAAAAAAACTTAAATTAAGTATGTAATATCAAAAAAATTAAAATAAACATGCTCAACCAAATGGGTGATTTGTCAATTTATGGTAAGAGTAGAAAAATTAAACCGATATAAAATAATGGATTATTTGGTATAAAATCAAAACCTCTGTTCATCTATTGCTGCAAAAATTAAACATTTAGTGGTGAATATGTTGAAAAAATGAAATCAGTAAGTAATTTCTGACACTTTCTGAGTTGATATTAGTAAGTATGGTAAAAAAAAAAATAACTAAAACTTTAGAAATTACTCACCCAAGCGAACAAAAAATGTAAACAGTTTTTTAATTAGGTTTTTCTTGGTGGAGTACTTAAAGGGTTAAGGATAAAATATTTATATTTTGAAGAAAATGTTGTGTATGTGTAGATATATATATATATATTTATTTACATGCAAGTATAAATATTAGGAAAGCTCTCAAAATTCAGAACTGAGTCGAAGTCCAGCAGCTGGGCTTGTATTTAGGAATTGTATTAATACAGTTAATTAATACTAATAAACCATATTTAAATTTTTTTTTTTTTTTTTCCTGATAATGATACAGTTTTATTCTTTTCGGGTTATGCCTTTTTTTCCTCCTAATATTGTGGCTTTGAACATATGTACTCCTGTATTTTCTGGTCTTATGTGTGCATGGGTTTCCCCTCAGTCAGTGGATTCTAAATGGCTTTAATCTTTTGCAGGATTATTGTAAAACACTGATAAATTCCTCTGATCACATCTGTTGATCTTGGCGCTTCTCCCTCCGCCGGGCTCTCACTGGGCTCTGTCTGATCTTTTTACCTCTTGACCTTTGACCCCATGGCCCAGCCCTGCCCCGCAGCTGCTCTGCCCTTGGCTCTTTGACCTTTGACCTTGGCCCTGCGGCCCGGTGGTGTCGTCCTGACACTCGTCCCCACCGTGCTCTTCCACATGTGAGGTGGACGGTCAGGTCTGCGGTCGCTCTGATGATGGATCCTTTTCTCTTTTTTTTCTTTGGTGAAGAAGATGATGGTGTGATCGATATGAATGATGCTGCTAAATGCTCCTGCGCCATCGCTCTTCTGTTTTTTCTGTCGTCAATACGTGGGTGAAGGACCGAACAAGGTTACGTCTCTTCATACAAGGCTCGGAAACACAAATGGTGACGTTAGGCCTTGAAGTGAAGGCTGAGCCGTGGCGATGAGGTACGACTATTATTGGATGTAAATGTCTTTATTCTCTGAGATGTATTTTTCTTTTTTTTTTTAGTTTAGTTACATAATTCAAACCTTTTTGTACACATGATACGCTAAAAATTTGTAAACAAAATAAAAAAAAAAAAAATTTGGATTCTGAAACACTAAATTCAGTCACTAAATTATAAAATTAAATAAAAATATATCTGAGACATTTCTACAGGTTTATAATGAATATATAGAAATAAAACTAAATTAAAATAAGTAAAAATAAAAGTATTTGGCTGAAATAAAAACTGAAAAATAAATTTAATTGAAGATTAAAAAAATGTCTACAAAGGCATTGAACAATTGACAATTGGAACTGAAATATCCTTAAATTACAAAAAAAAAAGTAAATAAAAAAATCTGTGATCTACATATAGTAGTTTATTTTGTTTTGCTTCAAAAATGCTTCCAGATAAACCAACCACAAAAACAAATGTGGATTGATCTACAGAACAAAGGAAAACAAATGCACTATTTCCTCCTGTTTGTGTTTATTTGGTAAATGTTTCTGTGGTTTCTACATGTAATCAAGTCAATCAAGAATAAGAAAATAAATAAATAAATAACAATAATAGTAAAATAATAAAAAAAAATACATGACAATGATAATAATAATAATAATAACAATTTAAACCTTCGTTCAAAAATGTGATTATTTTAATTAAGATAATCTAATTTAATTGATCGAATTCAATTAAGATCTCCTCTATTAAGATTATTAGATGAGATTGGGAGACATTGTTTTGCTAAATATAAAACTAAATATATTAAAACCTCTGTTTAAATGTAGTAATAATGTAGTAAACATGTGTATATTATTACACACACACACACACACACACATAAGCATATATATATTTTTTTTTATTTGAATATTTTTTAATGTATTATAATATGCATATATTTTTAATATTATGTATTACATATTTATATATTTATTTACAGTGCTCAGAATAAACAAGTACACCTCCTTTTAAAACTAAGGTTTTAATCAATATCTCAATGAACATAAGCACAGTTTTGAAAAATTTGGACAAAATTTGGAGTTTTATAGAACATCTCCTTAACTGAGAACATATGTTGTATAGTGTTTCATAGAAAATGTCGATTCTCAAAGAAAACTTAAAGTTTTGTGATGAATCTGTTGGGTGGACTCACTTTGTCTCACTTGCTGAGCTCTGAGTATAAAACTGTCCTTGTCCACCTGTGTTTCCTTCAGACATCTACCAGAGGTCTGGTACCTGAGGGTTCTGTTCAGGATCTTTTCTGTTCCTAGTACTGGGCTCTTTTGGACTCAGATCTCTGATGTTGATCCTGGTCTCTGTTGGTTCCATCCACCCAGATGGGGGGTTATTGTCACTACTGGTACCAGTGCTGCCTTTACATCCCATATTTTCCTCCATCTCCTCTTTCAGTTCTTGGTATTTCTTGAGCCTCTTGTGTTCCATCTGTCTAATGTTGCTATCTCTTGGGTTTGTTACATCTGTCACCACCGTTGCCTTCTGATGTTTATCGACCTCCACTATGTCAGGCTGATTGGCCATCAGGGTCTGGATCTGGAAGTCCCACAGGATTGTGGTCTGTTTGTTGTTGATCACCTTTGGGGATGTCTTCCATCTTGACCTTGGGACCTCCAGTCCATCCTCAGTACAGATGTTCATGTACTCTGTGCCCACTACCTGATGCTCCATGTTTGTCTTCCCTGCACCCTGCTGTGATGTTCTGGACCGTCTCAGGGGCTTCTCTACACAGCCTGTACCTGGGGTCTTATCTGATGTGGCAGACCCCTGCCTCTATTGCTGTTGTGTTCAGGGCCTGTTCTTGTGCATCCATGAGTAGTGCCTCTGTGCTGTCTTTCAGTCCAGCCTTTTCCTTTTCCATGTGCCACCACTTTGTCGGTACATGCCCTGCAGGGTCTTGTCCTTCTATGATAGCCCCTCTGGCTCCTCGTATACATATAATCTTCCTTCGTGCGTTCTGACTGTGTCGTCCTGTTACATAACTGACTGCACTGTGATGTTAGATGTTAAAGGAGGGTGCAGTTCATCTGTCAGACAGCAGGTGGCGACGTGTCTCAAGTTCAACGGGACAATGACCCAAACATCAGAACATAGAAACAGATCAAATAGTTCATGAGTGGATAATGCAGATGCCTTGTACCTGTATGTGTGTAGATATAGGTGGTGGTAAAACACCCTGAAGTATTTATTTTCATTCATTTTGTCAGAACTTGGACATTTACCAAATAAACACACTGAACACTTCCATATAACAATTCCATAAAAATATATGTTTTAAAAAGTACATATGTTATCTGAGCTGTGCTGTTCTACACCTGTCCTCCAGTCTGGTCTATAAGAAGCTACTGGTGATTTTTAAAGAATATGTTTTACTGAGGTTTGAGGAATCCATATATATATATAATACTTTTGTGAATGAACCTCTGAGAACATTTATAATATGTGTGTTTCCAAACATAAAGAGTGTGGCCAGAAATAGGTCACAGAGATATATTAATTGTGTTGCCGAGCAGAAGAAAATTAATATAACTAATAATAAAATACATAAAAATAAGGAATATTAACCTCACTTTAATGTGTTCAATGCAATACCTTTTGTTATCTTATCTCCATTTGCTTTGTTTGGTCTTGTTACATCTTATAGATCTGATGATAGATGTTGTTTTTTGCCTCTTCTTCATGGAGGGATCCTCTTCTAATCTTTATTAATTTATAAAAATAGATATAATAATTCCCTTTAAATGGGACTACAAAGTTATATATTTTAAAATCCAAGGAGCATAAATTATTGGTATTTGTGTTTAAAAGTGAAAAAAATAAATGCTCAAGTAACGAACACATACCTGAAAACTCTGATGAAGTATAATGCTTAAATATTTGTAGTATCTGTCATCCCACAATGCACTGCTCCATCCTATGGAAACACACATACCGCTGCATGATTCCACAGCTGTCAGTTCTGATGCTGACAGGACTGTTTAGTGTTTACATGGAGGTAGAATAAGTGAATGAGAGAGTGAATTCCCTCCCCTGACATAAACCTGACACCACTGAAGAATATTTTGTGAAAGTCTGCAGTTTCGTGTTGTTCCAGATCCACACGGTCCAGCTGAAGCATCTATTATTGTGTATTCATCACTGCACAGCTCAGCCAAACTTTTTGATTTACTACCTTGGCTGAAGCTCACAACTGTAACAAAATGAGAGTAGAGGAAGAGTTAGAGAGAGGCAGACAGAAGGAGAGAGAAAAGTCTAATTAGTAAGTAGTGGAGAGAGAAATGAGGAGGAGGTTTGTGCCTAACGAGGTTTCATCAGTGATGAATGTGCGATAGCGGCTCTGAAATATTGATGAGTGTGTAATGAAGCCGAGCAGACAGACTCCATGAGAACACAAACGAGACGCTGGGCAGTGTGACGCTGACCTCTAACCTTTACTGACAGCGGGAGTAAGTGTCCAGAAGTATGTGGACGAGTCGACGTTCCACCCAAATCAGCCACAAACACGGAGCAGCATCTGATTCTGCTAAACGGCCCACGCACCATCACCAACAGCTCGGTGTGGACGCTCCCCCGGGCAGCATTTTTCACTCCTAAGCTCTGAAGACTTCTAGGCAATACCCTGGATTTGGTTTGATTTAGGCGTAAAGTAGGCATAAGGGCTTAGTCCGAGGCTGAAAAATGAAGCCAGTGTGGAAGTTTGTTGAAGTTGTAATACACCTGATGGCCACTAGAAGGCATCTGTGAAAAGCCCATAGGCTCAAACTGAACTTCTCTGTAAGTCAGGGGTCACCAACCTTGGTCCTTCAGAGCTACTATCCTGCATATTTTAGATGTTTCTCTCTTCCAGCACAACTGACGGTCATTATCAGGCTTCTGCAACTCCTGATGATGGGCTTATCATTTAAATCAGGTGTGATGGACGAGGGATCCATCTAAAACATGCAGGAGAGTATCTCTGCAGGACCAGGGTCGGTGACCCCTGCTCTAAATATTCATTCATTCATTCATTCATTTTCTGAACCCGCTTTATCCTCACTAGGGTCACGGGGCTGTTCTAAATAGTAATTTAATATACAGTGCATAGTATAAATGAGTACACCCCCTTTGAAAAGTAAGATTTTAACCAATATCTCAATGCACAGTTTCAAAACATCGGGACAAAGTGAGTTTTATAGAACATTTCATAAACTGAGAACATGATATGTTTTATAATGTCACATTGAAAATGTTGATTCTCAAAGAAAAGCAAAGGTTTTGTGACAATTCTGTTGGGGTGGACTCATTTATTCTGAGTACTGTATATATTCTATCTAGTATATTCCCTAAATACCAAAACCAGAAGCAGCATATGTATTCATTATCTTTTGTTCTGGGAGTTGATCTATTTGCTAATATATAAAGCCAATAAGTCTGTCTTTAAATATTTTTTAGATCTCGTGTCAGTAGTAGATTAGACTACCTGTCCAACTTTGATTGACAGGTTGGTACCTCAGTGTGCTCTCCTGCTGAATTGTGGGTTATTTATTAAAAGGCATTGTTACCTCATAGACTCTTCTACTGCAGTTGTTCAGTTCAGTTCAGATTATTTAGAATATGAAAAAAAAATAAACAAAATAATCCTATATTAGTGGCTGGAAATAAATAAAATTTCAAGAAAACGTCAAAACTTATAACATATAATGACTCGATTCACATGTTGGAAAAGGAGTGGGAGGAAGTGTAAATGTATTTAATCCCACCCCTTTTCCACACAAGTCAATCATTTATCTTCCTATCAGCACAAGCCTGTTTGAAAAATTAATTCCCTTGGATTTTTTTTTTTTTTTTGTAAATTCTTGACCTTTCTCTTGTGTTAGGGTCAGCATCGACCCATTTTAGGTTTTAAATGCATAAAAGAGCTACATAAAATGTGTCTATAGCATCAAGGCTTTTTGGCTTTGTCAGGAACCTTTATTTCAACAAAATAATGTATAAATATTTTCACTAAACTATAAAATGCTCCAGTTGAAATTATAATCTTTATGATGTTAGGGTTGTTTTCGACCCAGTTATAAAAATAAAATTATAAACCAAAAATTAGAGCCAAAACTGAACTCATAAGTGCATCATCAGCCAACGCACTGACACCAGCTCCTCCAACAATCATGTGAACTTTAGGGTGTTCTCATTAGCCTTGTTATCCAGTATACCTGCACAAAAACAAAACAAGAAAAGACGGGTATGTCCATGTGAGGTCAATTCAGTCTAGAGTTGGTGACTTCAAAAATGCACATGGAGGGGTATACTGATGGAAAAAGGCCCAGAGGCTCACATCAAAAATACTAAAACCAATGTTATCATGGATATGAAAGAATAAGGTAACCAAGAGATGAAAAAAAAGAATAATAGATCATTGTTTTTAGTGTATACATGGGCCAAAACCAAAATGTTAACATATGAAATAGTAACAGACAGAGGAAGGTTAAATACAATTGTGAATTTTCCTAAAAATATACACATATGCACACGCCTATACAGACATACAAAACATAAATAAGGTTGTAATTTGTACATTCAAATAAAAATGACTGTAAAATGACTTAGTTCTGCAGTGCTCAATGAAGTCTACCATTTTACCAAATCAGTAATCTATTACTTTGAATTTACTGACCTCTGACCCCTCGGCTCCTGTAGCTCCACCCCTTTTGTCCAAATAAGGTCACTGCAATCATATCACAAATTACAGACTACAAAATAGCTGATCCCAAACCATTGGCAACCGTCGCAGTTCCAAATCCACTAATTACACCGCACCGAAGACAGCGTCCCACTACGTAGATGCTGCGTTACTATGACAACCAGCCATACTGAAGGGGTACTATGTGGTGCAACTAAGTCAAGTGTGACACGTTGGAGAGGAGTGAATGAAATGCTGGATATAGTGAAGTCCAGGTCAGCTCAGATTCTGGTTCTTTTTTCCTAATGGCATTTGGAAAAGACCGTTATTATTTTTAACCCATAAGGACCCAGTGTGACATTTGTGGCACTTCCCAAATTAATTGTTCTCTATATTTAACCATCCCTAAGTAGTTTATCATTATTTATTGTAATATTATCTTGTGATTTTTTTCGGTGAAAATCAGGTATTTTCCAACATTTAATTTACTAATTATGTAGATTTTTATAAAAATTTTGAGTAAAATTGAGGATTATCGTATAAAAAACAAAACTGAAGAAAAAGTGCCTTTTTCAGCAAAATCTATCATTAACTAAACATAAACCCATCCACCGTCATTGATTCAACTCCATGGGTTTTACTGGTGAATCAATGTTGTAGAAGATGATGGTGTTTCCATGGTAACTACAGAACCTCTGAACATCCAAATGGATCATATCTGATGACCATGAAAAGATGAATAACTGTATTTCACACCAATTATTTACATGTTTTAGTGGATAAACAGGGATTAATCAGTTTATATCAGTAAATTATTTTGGTAAATGGTGGATTTTTAGGTCTTTATAGACTAAAAAAAAAAAAGTTAAATATAGAGAAAATTTCTTTTTGGAACTGACACAAAAGCATTGCTGGGTCTTTATGTGTTAAATAAACAGTCATTACACATCCAGCACCAATGACCCACAAAGATCCCTGTTAATGTTAATGGTTAGGAGGCACATTCACCATGAAAAAAGACTTGGATCGGTTCATCTGAGTCTGACGGCTCCAACTCAGAACCAGAACGCCGTCGGGTCAGAATGTGGTCGACATGTGATCCACAGACCGACTCAGGGATCAGGATCAAATAGATGCAACCGCCTCAACAGTTTCTTGGCAGTAGTTGAATATTTTAAACATCCATTTGAGTGAAGACGTTGAGACTCAGACTGAAACAATAGTCAGATCTCTATCCAGATATATCAGATTTAATTTTGAGGGAATTTTCTGAAAATGGGCAAAATAAGATTGTAATTAAAACCACATTCCATCCTATACATTAATCGCAATTATTATCAGATGTTTCACGAAGATGCATATTAGTATTTACACATTAGTTTTTTCACAGTCCATTCATCAACAGAAGAAGATGACTCCTATCTAAACACAAATAAAGTGAAAGGGTTTAAGTTTATATATGAATGAATGAACTTTATTTGGCTATTCACAATAACAGAAAAAAACAAAAACAAAAAAAAAAGCAGCACAACATAAAAGGTGTACATTTAACGAGATATAATAAATGCTGTATATGTAGCTGAAATACTACAGCATTAAACAGAACAGCTATGAAGCATTTAAAACAATGTATAAAACAGCTGTCGAATTTAAACTGTCATAATATCGAGAATAGAAAAAAATTACACACTTTGTAATATATAGAACAGTAATAATAAAAAGATAGGAGTAATAAGAATTAGAAATACATGTTTTACAAAACTATATGACTTCAGTCCCAGTATTATAAATACTCTGTCCTCCTCAAACATGTATAAAGTTTAGAAAACAATTATTGTTCCAATTGAAAAAAACTGTGAAGTCAACATTTACAAGTTGAGTTGTAAATCCATCAGTATATGAAAAAAAATGACGCAAAAGACATGTGAAATGTTTGCTTTCCAAATGTACTAAAACAAAGGGCAACAAAACCCAAATTTGCCTGATTAACACAATGTAGAGTATATAAAAAGCATATAGACAAATAATACTCCAAAGGCTGAGAATATAGTTATAGACTGATTTAGAATTATAATGCATTTCTACCACCTGCATTTTTCTTATATAAAATTTTTTTTGTATGTAGTAGTTATAATATATATGTATAATCTCATTAGTACTTTCAATACATTTTCTTCTAAATCTGTCTTTAAATTCTAACTGCCACAATGTTTGTTCCCTCTGTCTTCAATGACTTCTTAAAATACACAAAATTCTTGGAAGGAAATTAAAATGATTTGTCATTTTATACCATATGTTTAAGATATATATGTAAACTGTGTGTATGCATCTATTATTGTTTTTATTTTTAGTTGTGGCAGTTGCAGTTCATGTTTTTTTCTTTGTTTTATTGAATGTTGTTTTATTTATATTTCCTGTTACTATTTTTCTGTGTTTCATTCTTTAAACTTAAGAGGGGATTTTTTAATTATATATTTATCACATCTGATTATTGTAATATTATTATTATTATTATTATTATTATTATTATTATTACAGCTTGCTTTTATTCAGTAAAATTTAATTAAATCATTAACCTCCCAGTAAGAAGGCAGCTCCCTTTCATAGTTTTTATGTAAATATGAACAGAATCCAGTCTGTGAGTTATTGAAAATGCCAAACATGTTTAAGGGCCTCTGTTGTGCTTACTGGTTATGTCACCTTTGACCTTTGACCTCACATACTTGTGGCTGTTTACTGTTGAAGTGTCTGTCTGGGATCAGCTGATGGAGCTGTGGAGGCCGCTGCGTTACCGTTTATCACCAGCAGGTGGCGCAGCACGGAGGCCTTCACAACCAACAGTGTGTGTGTTACGTTGTGTATGTGTGTGTGTTGTAGAATTAAACACAAAAGACACACTGATCTGATGAAAATGAACATAGATGTGTTAGAATTCTAATTAATACACAGAATGATCCAGATCTAAGACTCACAAATGGATTCACAAATGCTTTAGTACATAAATCCCCTGATTTTACAAATCCATGTTCCATTATTTGTGTTCATTTTTGATCAGATATTTAATATAATATATTCATGAACCCACCGTCCTATAATGTAAATCAAATATTCACGGCTGATGTGGAATTTGTGTTGTGTGAAATATAATGTAATGGGATAATTTTCTACTCATCTTTTTAAAACCCATTAATAAAATAATGTTCTTTTCTGTATTAATAGAATTATGTATTTAAAAAAAAAACCCTGAACAAATTAATTTCATTTCTTATTTTTCCATCAACTCATATATGGCTTTAATATTTTAAACTGTAATATTATCTGATGAGTTTTCATTTTTCATCTGGTAAAATTAAATTATTCAATAATTTGCGTGAATTTCTTTGTCTCAAAACAGTCAAAATTCTAACTGTGTGATTTATGTCGGTGCAGTGACATTTTTTGTCATATTTGTGCGTGTTGCTCTGGTTCTTTTATGAAGAATTAAAACCATTAAAACAGAAACTGGCTCTGGTCAGCTGATCTAAACATTTGATTTAAATGAAAAAAACAAAAACAACAACTGATGAACCAAAAAAAACAAACAATAAATAAATAAATATATATATTCAAAGTCAACAACTAAGTGGGTCATTTTGTGAATGAATGATGATTTATGAGAGTAAATCTTTTTAAGAAATATGAAGGCCCAACATTCACCTGTAACAGAAGGAAATTAAGCAAAAACACTGAAAAATAAAGAAACTGGAGAATCGTTTTATTTTTTCTGTTTGTTTTGTGGTTATTCAATAGATTTTTATTGTTAATTTTTTTTTTTTGACGTGAGTGGCTCCTCACTTTTGGAACTAAAACAGCAAATTAAATTAAACACTCAGTTTCCCTTAGGATCAATAATCTATCTATCTCATCTATTTGAAGTAATCTAATTTAAATTATTTTAATCTAATCTTTCACAATTATTGTAAATGTATTTCAATAACCCATTTAGAAAATACATCATGCAGAAATCAGCTCCTCATACTATAATTACATATATATATATATAATAAAATCAAAATCTGTATCAAATTACACAAAAATCAGCCGCTTTTTTCCTCTATAAATGTGCAAATACATTTAGAACAAAATAGAATAAAATAGAATAAGAATAGAACAGAATAGAATAAAATAAAATAGAATAAAATAAAATAGAATAGAATAGAATAGAATAGAATAGAATAGAATAGAATAGAATAGAATAGAACAGGCTTTATTCTTATTACACCAGTTGTGCAACAAAATTGCAGGTGGTCTCTGCCAGCGACAGTACACTTACCTCTTAAGTAACAACACAAAAAATACAGACATGAAATAAAAATATAAAGTAGTGTGTAATCAAAAAATATATGCAAATGACAGATAAAGTGTATCAAAGGGTAACATTTTAAAAATATAAAAGTGTAAAAATGTGTAAATGTGGTAATGTAAATAATGTAAACACACATGTAACAACGTAAAGAGTAAAAATATATATCTTTTTACTACTATATATATATACATGTATGTAGTAAAAAGATATATGATATCTCTACATACATGAAATATTGCCAGTGAAATACTTTATTATATGCACAGTAAAGGGCGATGAAACAAAGAGCAGACATGAATTTATGAGCAAGACAAAGAGGACGAAGGAGGAAGACGACGGACGGGAAGGAAAGGAATGAGGACCGAAAAAAAGTAAGTTTAAGGAAGGACGAAGACGCAGGGCGGAGGAGGAGGAGGACGAAGACAGGGGGGAGTTTACTGTAGGATCAGGAGACAGAGGAGGAGGGAGGAAGGACGGGGTCAAAGGTCATTCTCATTTTTTATCCATTACTGCTCAGGGTCACATTCTGGGTTATGGTGGACGTGTGTGTGTATGTGTGTGTGTGTGTGTGTGTGTGTGTGTGTGTGTGTGTGTGTGTGTGTGTGTGTGTGTGTGTGTG
>JAPTGZ010000027.1:6870759-6885577 GCA_029814645.1 Fowleria isostigma | reverse complement strand
CACAAAGTAAAATCCCCCCCCCCCCAAAAACAAAAGAGTGGAGGAGTGCACAGTGCATGCAGGGGGTGTGGCCTCAATAGTCCTGTAGTGCTGTGTGCATGTGATTGAGGAGTGGGCTTGCATTAAATCTGGTTGTTTTAGCCAAGATTATGTTACAATATATTTTCCCCAACTATATATAAGTTGCCTTTTGAGGGCCAACCTTCAATCTGCTAAATTTCTGTTTTATTCCCATAAATTCCTGTTAATTCCCATAAATTTCCATTAATTCCCATGGAAAGTTTACAACTTTGAAGATTCCTGGAATTTTGCAACCCTAATCCCATCACATTGTACCGTGTGCAGCAGCCCATGGTCATCGAGCTCACCTTCATCAGGGTGTCCAGGAGTCTTCCACCAGCTGTCAGGCCACATCCACCTGGCGTTCAAAACACCAACTGTACACCAACCACGGAGTGTTGAGCTGAACCTGCTGTCATCCACCAGGAGGTGAATCCAAAGTATAACGTAAAGGAAACTCACAACTGGTTTCAGAGAAAGAAAGTCAACTTGTTGGAATGGCCCAGTCAATCACCTGACCTAAACCCAATTGAACATTTGCAGAAGCATCTGAAGATCCAGATTCACAAGAGGCCCCCCCTCACAATCTCCAAGGTTTAAAGACAATCTATAAAGAGGACAATCACACCTAGATACTCTGGGTGATTAGTTGTTTCATAAATAAAGTGTCTTGAAACTGTCATAACAAACAAAGACTTCTCGACTAAGTATTGAATTAATTTCAGTTAATTAGTTCAATCCTTTTTTTTTTGTTTCATTCCACTTTATTGCACATACTTTTATTTATATATAGACTTTTAGACCTTTAATACCAAAGTCTGGTGAAAATCTCACTTGAATAGGCTTATTGGAAATACACTGGAAAACACATTGATGTGGTCAACACTTTTCCCCCATTATGTGCATGCACTCTATAGCACCAATGATATCTGGAAGTCCAACTATGGCAACAAAGGCATTCTTGATTCCTACCTGCCTGTCACATGTGTATGGAAATGATATGTCCTGAGCACAGCTAATGGTAACAGAATAGAATAGAGTGGTGGTGTACAAGATGGAGGACCCAAATGCAACACACTCAGATGAACAGTTCCAAAACTTGTTGTTAAATGTTACACAGGCGAAGATCAGTTCAGAGAGTTCAGGTGAGCAGGTGTGATGCTCAGGATCAGCGGGGGTTAGAACCATGGAGACGGCAGATGGATCTGTCACTGAAACGATGCAGAAAACTCGGATGTGGATAGGAAAAACTGGGCACAGAGAAGCCTGGACCGGCAAGTGCAACGCCATCACAGGCAGACGAGAGACAGGAAAAGAATCAAGTCAGATCTCGTTGTCAGGGACAACGTTGGTCGTCTTACTGAGACAGAGACAAAGAAAGGTGAACTGAACCAGATGGGGTCAGAACTGAGACGTCAAACAGGAACAGAGCGCCGGAGAGTCAGGCATGAAGCAAAGACAATCTGGTAAAGAGGAGCTGCTTAAATACTGTCCAGTTGATCTGGCACACCTGTGAGAACAGGAGGAGGGTGGCTGTTGATGAGGTGAGGCAGGGTGAGGGAGAGGACAGCAGTGGGGAGGCCCAGCGGAAAATGTCAGTGGCTGATGAGGTGCAGCAAAGTGAGGGAGGTTCGAAGCAAACTGTGATAGAATAGAATAGAATAGAATAGAATAGAATAGAATAGAATAGAATAGAATAGAATAGATCTTTATTGTTATTATTACAGGAAGAATGAAAGTCCATTTAGCAGCTTTTTTTCTATTTAGCAACAAACACTTAAAGTGCAAAAGGCTATGAAATATACAAAATACTGAAAAACATTGGCAATATACAAAAACCTACAAGGATAAAATATTGAATATACAAAAACTCTAAATACTACTAAAAAATACAGAAGCAAACTCTACTGCAGATAAGGATATTACAGTTAATAAAGGACATATACATGGTAAAATTAAAAACAAGGTACTCTAAACCAGTTCAGCAGCCATTCATCTGTCTCAGTGTACAGATCCATACAGCATGTTCTAACAGCAGCATTTATGCCACTGTTCACCTGCTGAACCCAAGGAATAATCCCAGGGGGTTTTATATCCTAGTCAATTACAAATGTAATAATCAATCATATAAATTCATCTTAACCATGAAGTAATCTTAATTAGATTGTAATGTGTGTTCTGTGGATTGAACAAATACTTCTTGGGTTTTGATGTTTTTCTTTCTTTTTTTTGGCAAAAGAGCATTTGACTAATTGTAAAATGTTCTCTTAGCTGGAGTATAAGCAAAAAATAAGAGTACATTGGAGAATCCCACAAATCTAAGGACAATCATAATGACAGAATATGTAGGATACAAACAAAAATAAGAGAAAATTTTCTCTTATATGGTGTCTTGCATGAGGCTCATTGTTTTGTTAATGGAAAGAGTAAAAAAAATAAATAAATAAAAACTGTTGTAATTCATGACATCATTTTATAAATTTGGGGCCTGAGGAGACACAACATTCATCTTATGAGTCCCATGCTGAAAATATTCAGGAACCACAGGACTCTATAAATTAAACTGAATTGAATTAATTTTTCAAGCACATCCAACATAATCCAACCCTCCATACTCAAAGATCATTCCCAAAGGATGGGCGTGGATCCCTCCTCTGTTTCCTGGATCACGGACTACCTGACAGGAAGACCACAATTTGTCAACCACAGGACCTTTGTGTCTGGGATATTGATGAACAGCACTGGAGCTCCACAGGGGACTGTTTTGGCTCCCTTCCTGTTCTCACTGCACCACTGTAAGTACAAATGCCAAATTCCTGTGTCATCCAGAAATACTCTGATGACACTGCAGTTGTGGTATGTATTAGGAATGGATCTGAAGGGGAGGACAGGGGTCTAACTAGAGCGCTTTGTAACTGGAAGCACAGAAACTGGTCCCACTGAACACCGTGGAGACAAAAGAAATGGTGGATTTCAGTAAACCCCTCTTTCTCATTGAGCCTCAGGTCTTCTGCATTAAGATGTTTTATCTGTTAACAGTCTGCTGGTCTATGAGGTTGTGTGTTGAGGACGTAGCATTAAGGGTGGCTTTATCCCAGTGATGTGCCATTGTGTCCTTGGGCGAGATGCTTCACCCACTTTGCCTCTAGTGCCACTCACACTAGTATATGAATGTGAATGAATGTTTGGTGGTTGGAGAGGGTATTGGCATAGACTGGCAGCATGTATACATCAGTCTGCCCCAGGGTTAGGGTTTGGCTGTGGTTACAGATGTTTACATGAATGAACTAGAAAAGCACTCGCAGAGCACAGACCCCACGTTGTGACTCACGCCAAAGTAATAATCCTACGTTTATTTGTATCAGTGCCCTATTTTTTATTTATTTATATATTTTTTTTGTGTGTGGAGTTATACGCACAAATGCCGAAAATGGTCCTATCTCCCAATGCTTAAGAGACCTTTAAAAAAATCCTGGAATTTCCTCAAAATCCATCCAGTAACTTTTGTGTAAAGTTGCTAACAGACAGACACAGACAGACAGACCACGTACAGCACTCGAGCCCCTCCACCCTTCTACACACACACACAGCTCAGTGAAGTGCAGGTAGTCCCGCCCACACCTACATGGAGAAGAGAAGAGACCTTACTAACACCATTCAAACCAAATTAGCGCATTTGGACGGGAGTAAAATATCGAATCACTCTCAAAATCTAACTGATTGTTCCTTGTGTCATTTCTATCATGTCCTGAAAGTTTAATTAAAAGCCGTCCAGTAGTTTTTGCGTAAAGTTGCTAACAGACTACGGACAAACGCCGGCAAAAACATAACCTCCTTGCCGGAGGTAATAAGGAATTCAGTGTATTCACTTTGAGTGCCAAGAAAAGAAAAGCATTACATAATATCCAATCTATTATAATTGTTATTTTTATTTTATTTTTTTATTGAACAAAAGGACACAAGACAGCTAGACAAACTGGTAAAAAAAAAAAGCTGTTTCAGTGTCTAGAGAGAAGTTGGAGTTACTGGGGTCTGTGGTGGAACATGAAGGATGTCTTGGACAGTCTTGATCATCCTCTTAACCACGTTCTAACCATCCAGAAAAGCAGCTGGATGACTCACCTCATTAAGACACAGAAATAAAAGGTACAGATGAAACAGAATAGAAGCTTTATTGTCAATGTATGATTTACAATGAAACTTTGTCTGGCAGCAATAATCGTTCTTGCAGATAATCTTGTATGAAACCTTAGTCACTCACAGATAGACTGGATTCTAAATTTGCATAGTTTTAATTTTTTTTTTCATTGTATTTCTTTTCTTGAGCTGGAGATTCCTCTGGCAATTAATACACATAATCTGTATCTGCAGGTAAATTACAACTTTATTCATTCTCTGAGTCTCACCATAAGGCAGTGATTGTTTTATTTGCAGAATTTTTTTTTTTAATAATGTTCGTTATTAAGAAAATTCCTAAAATGGGGAGACAGTGTATGTATTGTCACTCTGAGCTTCCAGCCTGGAGTGTGTCCATCAGTACCATCTGAAAATAGACCACACACACACAACAGAAAAAGCTGTTGCGTGTCTATCAGTACCTGCACAAACTAAAACAATACAATGGAAAGTGTGTGCGGCAGAGGAAATGTGTTTGTTGAGGTCCTACAGTGTTACCTCATGGTGACTCCACTGTGACCCCCTATGATCATCACCATGATGACTAGTGGGGCCAGTCAGACATAGTGGGCAGAGGTCAGAGGTCAGGTTGAGGTGAACAGACTGAACTCTGGTTTTCCTCTTTCTCTTCCTCTCTTTATTCTTTCACATTGCACCGTCTCTTATTGTGTACATAGTGCAACCTCAGTGTTCACCCTGATATCATGAGCTTTCTCTTATTTTTGCTACATTTTTCTTTGCGTAACAGGGACAACCCTTCATCCTAACACAAAAAAGTGACATATGAATAACAAACTTTTGGATCACTGCACATAATTTTTCTTCTTTACCACTCCTCAATTTCAAATACACTTACAAGTCAGTTTCCTGAAATGTAAGTACATGTCATTCTCACATTACACCGACAGTGCATGTCCAACTGGTCCTGGTGGATTCTGTTGGGTGTCTGTAAATTGACTTAAGAGCAGTGGCGGGCTGTGCATTTCATACTTGGGCCTTCAGTAGGGACTTACTCAACTTAATCCACTTCTTAATACCACCACTATAACGTTACAATTATAGAAACTATCAATACTATACAAACGGTGGGTATAAAAAAAACAAAATAACAGGGCATGACACTGAGAGAGAGAGAGAGAGAAAGAGAGATTTCACATATTAAGGGTGAATACCATTATTACGAAAGCACAAAACCCATTTAACACAACTCTAAACCTCTAAACTACAACCACAGCTGTGCCCCGTACCATGTCCTTCTTTCTTAACTGAGTTTGTCACACAAGTGATCTGTGTATTTCAGATTCAGTTCAGCTGTGAGTCTCCATTGTCCAGTTGTATTCCTGGTGTAAGTTTCAGCTCTTGATGGCAGAGAATGTTCACTTGATAAGCAAGCTAGCGTTGGGTTTGTCTAACCTCTCCTCACAATGTAAATTTTTTCTGGAAAAGTCCGCTTTGAATAACACCAAATCATTTTCTTCTACTCCGACAGCCATTGTGAGCATAAAAAACACAAATGAATTAATAGATCAATTCAATTTAATTCAATTCAATTCAATTCAATTCAATTCAATTCAAATGAGCTTTATTGGCATGAATCAAAAAGAACGTTGCTAAACTTATATCAAATAAGTTTTGCTCTTACCATCCAATCAGAGAAAGGATGTTGGAACCAGCCAATGTTGGAACTGAACCCTGGACCTTCTTGGTGATAGTGCTAACTAAGGCACCACTTGTTTCCCTGGAGAATGATACTCAATGGGAACACTTAGCAATAGATATTTTCTCTTAAGGTGTTATGAGGGTGATTTAATGTGAGCCACACTGAAGGCCCCTTGTATGGTTGGTTTAGCATCACATAGTGATTTCAGCCATGGCATTAAAATGGCAATATCCCTACAAAGCCAAATTGTACAACCTAAATCATCAAGTTACCAAAGTTACATGTCTCCAGTAAAGAAGGATTTAGGAGGTGAAATGTACTGTGAAATGTACCCATTCCTAGTGTTAAACATTAGTATAAGTATCATACATAGTAGTACCATACATAGTATATAGTACATAGTGCACGGAGGGTTTGAGTCCAATTCATTCCTAGGGTCAAATATGATGAAATTTTGTGAACTTGATTTTGAAATGTTTCATTGATTCAAATGGAAAGACATGAGGTCAAAGAACCACTGACCTTTTGCCACCAAAAACTTTAGTTCATCATTTCATCCAAATTTCTGCTACATTTTATGGCAGCCTATCATTCCCAAGATCTGTTTTTGTTTTTTAATGTAAAGAACACCTCCTTATAGTGGTGCAATGTGGTTGTTATTGTTGTTTTTTTAAACTGCCTACATGGAAAAGAAAGTAAGTTAATAATACTTTATTACAGTAACGAGAGTAATTTGTTAGTTCAATCCCCAGAGATAAGAGACTGCATTACTTGCAAGTAAGCTAGCAAGAACTCATTAAGTACAGTAACTCTAATGTTATTAATTATGAATGTTGGTTCTCCTTAAACCTAGAATAAAAAAAATCCCTTTCAGTTTTTATTGATGATACTATACTGCCCTCTAAGTAGCTCATTAGCTACATGCACATGATGCTGAAAAGCCTTGTACGCAACTCTTCGGGGGTAGATTTCCATTTGTGTGTGTGTGTTGTGTGTACATGAAAATATTTCAGGTCCTACTAACTAAACTGTTATGCTTCATTAAAATCACTTGCCATGCAATCACACTCTTGATATTAACAATCACTTGCCATGCTAGCATGCTGTTGACATTCAAAATAGACGTTTTGCATGTCCCAGTCCATCATGAAATCCTATTCAAACCAAGAAACAAATCTACAGACAGTCTGGGGTGTGCAGATTATATAAACACAAAATGTGCTGGCTTGCACTAAAGCAAAACAATAACCTGAAACCTAAGATTGGGCTCAGGCAATTTTAACAGCTGCTTTGGCTAACCATCTGTTTTGTTTTAAATATCTTGTTTAAGTTTCATAAAAATACCTGTCCTGTTTGCACAAGCTGCAGCAGAGGCTTTTGTTCTCTAAGCAAACAGTGACTCACAATCACATCTGACACTTACAGAACCGACTGTCCAAACTACGACTGCTGAAAAGGATCTCAAACAATTTTTCAATATATTAGTATTATTATTATTATGGTTTTAGGTGACATGTCAGCAAAATGATAATGCAAATATTGTCAGACAGTTAATGTGGCAAATCTTTATTGCATTTCAACAGGCAGCCAAAAATTGCAAAGCTCTTTGGCAAAGAACCTGAGCCGGGTTGAGTGCAGCTTTATATTACCTGGCCAAATGGCTAGTGGGTCAATCAAATAAGTAAGTTCTGTTGAATTATTTAGTAATGTGAATAGCTTATTTTTACAATTTGGATTTCAACCACTGGCATACAAGATAAAATAATTTCTTCCCTTGCATTTCCGGAGCAGTTAAAACATTCTTGTGTTACACGTTATTCCTCTTTCTGACATCATTCATTATAATTACATGCACATTTCTAATTATGCAAATTGGGTGATGATGTCATTTGGCAACTTCTAGCAACTTTTAGGACAGACAATAGTGCTCTTTACTGACTAGTTGGCAGCACTGAGCATGTTTAAGTCTGCATATTGAACCTTTAATGGTGCTGCATAAAATACAATAGAACAAAACATGATTTTTGTTTTCCTACTAAAAAGTAAACCAAATACTCTGTCATTTTCACAGCTACTCAACAGTTAAGGACATTATTACCATGACTTACACCAGGGGTCTTCAACATTTTTTAGACCAAGGACCCCCAAACTGATGGAGAGATGGAGCGGGGACGCCCGGCTATATATATTGTATTTCATTTTGTTTTTCAATGAACTGGTTATAATTCAATATATAAATGTATCGTAATTCAGTACAGGTTGAGTTATGGTGAGTAAAGAGGTACTGACCTTGAAAGAGTTCATGTGTCAATATGTACACTTCTAACTGAAAGATAAACTTTCTGCCTCCATTTACCCAATTACTACAATATATTGGATTCATGTTAATGTATATTTAAAGTCATTTAAATTTGTGGGGGAAAAAATGGTAAAAATATATTATATATAAAAACGGTCTAATCAACCAAACATTTACGACCCCTTTGCAGTACC
Source organism: Fowleria isostigma (assembly GCA_029814645.1). Taxonomy (NCBI): domain Eukaryota; kingdom Metazoa; phylum Chordata; class Actinopteri; order Kurtiformes; family Apogonidae; genus Fowleria; species Fowleria isostigma. The sequence goes on along the minus strand of JAPTGZ010000027.1, from coordinate 6,877,188 downwards.
TCCACAGATCCCCTGGGGGTCACAGATCCCCTTTTGAAGACCTCTGACTAATAATGCCTCTTTTCCACTGCATTGTACCAGCTCAGCCTGGCCTGACTTGGCTCTACTCGGTTTTGTACAGTTGCTTTTCCACTGCTTTGGGATCACCTTGGTGCGACTGAGGTGGGCGTGGTTAATGGATTTGAAACTCAAAACATAAGATTCGGTATCATAAACAGTAATGATTATGGATGTCGTGGAGGTTCTGGTGTACTTGTTGCTCAGTGTGTGGCATTTTGTCGCAGAAAAGGTGAAACGAGAGAGCCATAAATGGACACAAATGAAGATAAAAACCACAACCAAAAAGAAAGTGAAAGTTATGAAAGCCAATGTGGATGTACGAAGCTGAACACCAGCCAACATGAGCAGATGGAGATGGCATCTGCTAGTAAGCTAATGCCTATAGATGTGTCATTGAACGGTGTGGACTATGTGGACTGAGCCACGACTAAAACAATAGAAAATAATGTAGAGAAGATGTGGAGATCTTCTTTGCTATCACTGTTGTCGATGTATGATGTTTTCATTACTCTTGTGTATGTGTGATGACTCTCCCTCTGACCAATCAGCTGTGTAATCTCAGTACCTACTCAGCCCGACTAAGCCCAGTTGGTACCGCAGCAGAGTTGGTACAAAAAAAGTACTTGTACCAGGTCCAACCCCTTGTGGAAAAGTGAAAAAAAACATGCCAAGCCGAGTCGAGTCATACCAAGTCATGCTGAAAAGGTGCAGTGGAAAAGCAACATTAGACTGTGTACAGGTTCCACGGTGGCCCTGTTATTAGGCCACCAGTAGAGACTGGCTGTGTGGATAATGTGTGGAATATGTGTGGAATATGTGTAAATCTCCGAGTGTGAGTGATCAGTCTTTCATGTCAGCCTCCTCTGGACAGACAGTATTAAAAACAGACTTGGTTGCTTTTGTTCACCAGCAGCACAGATCAAACACATGTGTGTTCCCACATTTTGTCATTCTGTACCTTATGTAGACACAGTCTGTTTTTGTTCGAGTGTCGCCGGCAGCTGTGCGACACGCCAAAGACAACTCCATTCAAATGAATGTTTCTTCAGCAGTTTGATGCTAGCTTGAAGCAGAGTCAAATCAGCAGGCAGCGTGTTTGCATCTGCCACCTATTGTCCAGTTTGCATGGCACTAAGCAAACAGACAGTTAGTGTGTTAGGAAGGAGAGCCAGGATGTTATTCTGCTCAGAGAAAACATTCAAACAAACAAAACATTCCCATGTAGAGACAGAGGGTGCACACTAAAGCCGACATAGATCCATTAGCAAAGCCTGACCGTGACCTGATGACACTGGGAAGAAGACATGGATGTTCTAGGAGATTCAGCGTGGTCAACCTCCACAGAAATGTCAAACTGTTATGGACAAATTAGCTGTAGCTATTTGAAAATGGTCTAACTGACTGATGATCGGACGCAGGGCTGTTTCTTGGCATTGGTGAACTAGGCGAACGCTTAGGGCCGCCAAGCCACAAGGGGGCCCTCCAAGCTGCATGTTCCGCCTATCTGTAGCTATCTCATGCGTCTGTTACATCCCTTATATACTTAAAAAATAATTGTAGGATATAAATAAAATAAACTGCAATAAAAAGATGTGGCTGGTGTTTTTGTGACATTATTAGGTCATATCCGTTAAACCGTACTGTCACACAGTTAGTGACGTAGCGGGGCCGCCAACAGGTATGATGGGAATGATTGACAACTACCCACCTACCATTACCATTAGCGAGAGTATTAAATAAACCAAACTCTATAATCAAAAGAAGTCATCTCAGTGGTTGTTGTATTTGTATTTTCTTATTTAAAGTAAACACTTTTTATAAACACTCAAAATCTGTTTTATTTAAAGACATATAGAGGATTGTTGTTTTCCTTGTATTATAATTTTTTCGTCAGTTTAACTTGCCTGAGTCGTTCAACTTAAGTTGTTTATATTCAGCTGTTTTTCCTCATGAAGGGTAATAGATTGTGTCATCTTAGTAGACCATCCAAAGGGTTAGGAATCTCTTCATCATAGTTTGACCAACTAGGGGTCCCAAACAACATCTTGCATAGTGCCCCCACAAAGATATAAATGGCTTTGACTGAATTACATAAATATGCTAAGCAACTAGCAGAAGCTAAGATTTAACAGAATACATATAGTTACATACACATATATACATGAAAACAGTGGTTTAATGTTTTGCTGCTTACTAATAATTTATAATATGTGTGAAAAAAACTCTAGCATAGTGTATAATTTACAAGTACATATTTATAAGTGTAGAACTTGTAGGGGTACTGTGTTTTGGCAACAAAATTACAAATTCTTATCATATGACAGACACCATCTGGCAGCATCACCACATCAACTACCATCAAGAAACCTATACAAACAGCAGCCCTTCTCCAAACAGACAACCTACCATTAACGTTTCCTTTTGTAATGACAGGAAATCAAATGTACTATGACAAACTCACTCTACACTTGACTATGAGCCATGAATTAATCAAAAATTTAAAAAAACTCAGACTAGAGGTAAGATGAAAACATGCTTGTATGTATGTACAGTATATTAAAAAAAACACACCAACCTGAGGATGTGAACCCCTGTCCTATGTCCTACAAAAATGTATCAGCTTTTTCCTGTAATTTGCTTGAACTTTTTTTTCTCCAGTTTCTCGGAAAACTTAATAGTCAAGTCAATATTGTCTAAATTCTAGTATAGATATTATTTGAACGTCTTTTCCTGCATTCATTAGGCACATTTTAAAGGTTTTCTTTTCATTGTATTAGCTACATGACTTTATTTCTTTAAAACAAAATAAAATTCAGACAAGTTACATGCAAAGGCTCACTGTCACTCTGCATCTTCTGCCTCCCTGTGGAGTCCACATCAGAAAGACATGACTTCCTGTTTTGTGTACTTTTGTTTTCTAAAAGTGTATGTGTTTCAATGTTATTATGAAAATGTGTTTCACGTTGGAAGCATATCACACATACAGTGCTCAGCATAAATGAGTACACGCCAACAGATTTGTCACAAAACCTTTAGCTTTTTTTGAGAATCAACATTTTCTATAGAACAAAATACAACAGGGGGGTCAAACTCATTTAGTTCAGGGGCCACATTCATCTTAATATGGAATAAACTGGGCTGGACTAATAAAATAATACAAATAACAGGATAAAACATAAATAATGTCAACTCCAAACTTTAATTTATGTTTTTGAGTAAAAAAAGTCTAATTCCATAATGAAAATGTTTACATCTGTGAACCGTACTTGAACATATTATGAACAAATATGAACAATCTGAAAATTCTTAAGAAAAATAAGTGTAATTTTAACAATATTATGCTTTAGTTTATTTATTTACACATGTTCATAATAACTTATAGATCACTGGTGATTTACAAATTAACAAAACATTTAAAAACAAGCAGAATATTGGTAAAATTACACACACTTCTCTCAATATATTTCACTTTATTCACATTTTTTGTAAAAGGCCAATCTGTAAATGTAAACATTGTTGTGTAATTTTACTTTTTTAAAATTAAAACAATTAAAAAATATATTTATAGTCTATTCTGATAGTATTTAACTGGTCTGACCCACTTTAGATTGAATTGAACTCAAATTATTTTAACATACGTGATTGTTAATATCTTCAATGTAGTTTTTGCATTTTATAAATTCATCCGAGGGACCGGACTGGACCCTTTGGTGGGCTGGTTTTGGCCCCCAGACTGCATATTTGGCACCTGTGTTATACAACATATCACAATCTCAATTAAGGAAATGTTCTATAAAACTCATATTTGTCCACAATTTTTGAAACTGTGCTCATATTCACTAAGATATTGATTAAAATCCTATTTTTCAAAGGGGGATGTACTTATTTATGCTGAGCACTGTACTTGTGTTTTGGGATGACTAGAAAAATTTAAAGTCAGTGATAATTAGAGAAGAACTGAAACACATTTTATCCATAATTTGATAATCAAATGTGACAGAGTAAGACCTTTTGAGGCAGATAGTTAGAGTGGTCATAAAATATTCAGTATTTATATGAGCTCAAAAATTCATATTCATGTATTTGACCCTGAGAACAAAAGACACTCCTCTGCCTCTTTGTTTTTTTGTTCTTTCTTTTTTCACGGTCTAAATGATGAGGGGTTTTTTCTCCCTGCTTTTCCTCTGACACCTACGCCCAGATGATTTCTAATAAATGTATTTGGTTTTGTTGGTCCAAAGACAATGCCACAGTGAATGCAGAGGTTTCCTTCAGAGACGACAAGCACCGCTGAAACACTCGAGAAGACGGCGGTAACTACGGTGACCTTTGCAGCACTGACTGCCTCCTGTCACCATGGAGACAAAGGATAAACTTGACCTGCCATTGATACCCTGGCCTTCTTCTTCTGCTTCTTCTTCTTCTTCTTCTTCTTCTTCTTCTTCTTCTTCTTCTTCTTCTTCTTCTTCTTCTTCTTCTTCTTCTTCTCCGTCTTCTTCATTTTCTGTTTTAAATTCCATGCATATGTTCGTTCTTCCCTCCCTTCAATAACAAGATCACAGTAGACGGTGGTTGAAAATGGGAGGATTTTTTTTTTTTTTTTGTCATAGAAGCAGTTTTTCATGCTAAGCAGGGTGATGTGAAGGAAGGAAAAACAGGAAAAAAGAGCGAGGAGGAAGAGGAGGAGGAGAAGAAGGTGAAGATGGAGACACCGAATAGGGAGGAGACGTAGTGAAGCGGAGTACACGGTCAGGTCAAACGCTACGTTTTTGGGGTGAATCTGAGTTCACATTACCATACAGCTCAGTATGTGTGTGTGGGTATGTGTCTCGGCTCCACTGGGGCGGGTGACACCAAATTTGTAACGCCAACAGATGGAGCTGCTATTGTGATGCTGCGCTCATACACAAATACACACACAAATGCACACACACAGTATACACACACTAGCATGTTGTGATTCCATGTGTTTAGAGGACATTATACTGACTCCCACCGATATTCTGTAGACTTACCCGAAACAAAAAACAACTCTTACCCCCTCAAATTTAACACCGTTTTTTTTTTTTTTTTTTTTTTCATTTTATCCTCATAAATCAAGAATGTCAAACATATGGGCCAAAAAGTCAGGCCTGTGGGATGAATCCATGAAATGCAAAAATAACACCAAAAATGTTTATGGTCCATAGGTTAAAATTCATTTTAGTCCAATTTGATGTGGATCAGACCAGTAAAATATTACATATAAACACAAAAGTCTATAAATGATGACAACTCCAAATCACAAACCTAAATTTTAACAATATCATGCCACTTATAAATATTTTGTACTTTTATAAATCCACTGTGATCTGTAATGTACATACGTAAACGATAAATTAAAGCATAATCTTATGTGTGTGTTTTGTTCTTTGATTTTCATTGACTTTTTATCTTATTTATTGACACTATTTATCAGATATATTTACATTTCTTTCCAGTTTTTATAAAATCACTCATTTTTGTGTTATAATCTGTTGTGTTGAATTAGTGTTAATTTCTCTTGATTGGGTACATTTATGTCCTGTACATTGTGTTAACGTCAGTTTTGGTGTATTAATGCATGTTTATAACTGACATAATTGTAACCATATAAGCTTAAGCACTGAAACTGAGGATGGGAGTGAATTAGTTCTACTTCTCAGTCCTTTTTGGGCTACTGGAGTTAATAGTGAATTGCCGTATATATTCATGTGTTTGAATGCATAATGTTTACAACCAATATCTCTATGTATATTTTCTATGCATATTATTTATAGAAAATTCTCTATGTATATAGTGTTTAAAGCAAATTATTTATGTATGTCTGTGTACATATGAGTGCACAAGCTCCAAATAGACCATAAATAATATAGTTAAAACTGTACTTATTTGTCTTTCAAGTTGTTTAGGTTATTTAAATTTTTTTGTGAGAGTAAAGTTTATAAATGTAAATGTTTTTATAATAAATTTTAATTTTTGTTTTGCACTAAAACAAAGAGGACAAACCTGTAGTTGCCATTATACATTTACAGGTTATTTTTAAAATTCTTTTTCCGGTTTGGTCCTTTTGAGACCAACTTGGGGTGAATATGAATCCTGAAGTGAAATGACTTTGACAGCCGTGATATAAAGGATATAACCTCTAAAAAGTGGAGCCACCACATGCATGTAGGTCCGCAGAATGTAAATACAATCAAGGCTCATTATCGATCCACACACAAACATGTATGACTTATTGGAAGCTCCACACACACTGGTCCCCATCAGTTAAACCACCTGATAACAAAGTAAAGTGGTTCCAAGTGTATGTGAGTGTGTATGAACAGAAACTGAACCCTTGAACTGTGG
>JAPTGZ010000027.1:6805483-6816005 GCA_029814645.1 Fowleria isostigma | reverse complement strand
ACTTGGGTGTTTCCACTCAGTATGTTGTGTAGGCTAACGGTATGTGCAATACAGGTGAATTTTAAATAATATGAAATCATTTGTACTACATGTCTGTCCTAACATTGTCCATTTTGCATTTTATGGTGTTTGTGTTTGTCTCTGTATGTGTTTTGTGTGTTTTCCTTGTGTATGACATCAACCTGCCAGGAGGTCTGCACATGGAAATTAGTCTTGGGCTATAATCTGGCATGTTTACATTTATTTTTTAAAATGTTCATTAATGTGCATTGATCCTCCTATCTCAAATAAAATAAATAAATAAATAAAGCGCTTTGGGCACCATGAAAGTGTGGAAAAGCACTACATAAGTACCGACCATTTACATCAGTAGTCCTTGAGGTCCTCATTTCTGTCCTGAGGATGAGTTCTCACCATGTGACTGCAGCTCCAACCCACTAAACCATCAGGATACACCGTGACATGACACAGACACGCCACACAGATGCACATTAATGACATTTCACAGTCTGACAACCTTCAGACTCATTTGTGTACACTGGCTCAAGCTTTTTTCCAGACCAACTTGCAGGATCAAGCGTGCACTAACCCTTCAGTTTATGAGTCAAACCACATATTTTTTTGTTTTCCTCATTTTACAACGCCTTGGTTGTGTGAAAACTATTTGTGACACTCTGTCTCCCTGCTCTTGCGTCCAGGTGGTGTTGATCGCTGTTTGCCAGACAGTCTTGTCTCTCACAGCACCAAGCATCTGGTTTGGAACTCAGACACACACTTACAGTACACACCGCATGCACAAACCATGTGTGTACACAATCAAACACTGACACACACATGTACAAACTTATCTCCATAATCCTCTCTCTTCTGGGTGTGTGTCCCTCTGTCTGTCTGTTTCTGTCTTACAGACACAAAGGCTTTAATCAAGTCAAAAGCTTCCAGCTGACTCGTACACAGGAAGTCAGATGAATTCACACACTCATTCGTCTTCCAAACATCCACACACAGCCAGAACACTTTCACACACACTGACACACACATGCTGCTGCTACAACACATGCCAGAGCATCTGCCTTCCCCTTTGTGTACAAGCCAATAACCTGAAACCAGGAAGTAACGCTCGGTTTCCTCACTGCTCATTGGTCAGCGGAGTGGAATCCATTCATCAACGCCTGGACCAGAGCAGAGGGGATTTTAGATTTTAACTCTTTCCCCCCCAATAAAGATGGCATTTGACGAGCCCCTCTGTATCCTTAATGACAAGTTTTGACACCTCTGTTATTTCACTAAAGATGTGATTTGACGACCACTAGAACAGGTTTTTCAAACAGATGTTGTGATAGGTGGAGGTGACCCCAGCCCATACTAGGACAACCAATAGGATTAAATAATACATTTTGTTTATTTAATTTTTGGCTTTATTTTATTATTTTCTTAATTTCTTGTTTCTTTCTTTATTTTTTATTTGTATTTATTTTTCATTTTTATTTCTTCAATCAATTTTATTTTTATTTATTTATTTATTTATTTTTTAATGTAAAAACTAATAATATTAATACATTTTCACTGTTTTTTTCCTAAAGTTTGCCAAGATAGTGATGATTGTAGTCACTGGAAAAAGAAACAACACACCAGAAAAAACAAAATGTTCCATGGGTAGAACTAGAAACATATATATGGGTTGTTCCTACTAGACGTCTAAGGAGGAAAGAGTTAACAAATCATAACTGTGACTGTTTGCACATAAAGCTGTATTTGAGCTCTGTTATACTAATGATTTTCCCACAAAAAATTCTGCTGCTGCTTCACCCTTTGAATTATAATAGCATGTCTATGTGAGAATGTCATTGTGAAACAAAAAGGTAAAATAATACTTTATTTCATTTCATTTTATTTTTTTATTTCAAGCTTGTGCACTCCATATACAGTACTTACTATATACATTTCATTATATGTAAAGAAATTGCTGTAAACTCCGTATACATAGATAATTTTACACAAACAGTATACATAGAGAAATATACATAGAGACATTGGTTGTAAACATTATGTGTACACATTATTCATAATACATAGACATAATTTTTGATCCAACTGTGGAGAACTTGCAGTATTTACAGCAGCAAAATACAGAAAGCAAAGTGTAGAAAGATACCCAGAACAGGATGAAAGACTGAAACAGAAAATATCAGCCATAAAATCACTTTTTCTGTGCATATATACATTATTTTTTATATGCTCTATCAAGATAAATTTTTACATTTACAAAATATAGAACAAACATAACTCCTGTCATAAATTGTCCTGTAATAAATGTAATCTGTGTTTATATTTTGATAAGAAACATCCATTACCAGAAATTTTTTACAGAAGGGGTTAATAGCGCATAGTGGTCCACAACTTAAACATACTTAGGAATAGCTTCAAGAGGGCGGAGTCTTAATCACTGAGATACACTCGGCTGCAAAAAAAATAAAATGGCAGAAGTACTCACATTCTGTACTTAAGTAGAAGCACAGATACTTGCAAGAAAAAATAATCTTGTAAAAGTAGAAGTACTGATTCAACACTTTTACTTAAGTAAAAATTTTTTTAAAAAGTGCAACTTCTCAACTGTAATAAAAAAAACAAAAGGAAAACTGCTTTTTTTTCCCATGAATATTTAACAATATTAATTTAACCAGACAAAATCATCAAAGTTTCAGTTCTGGTTCTACTGGCCCTGTGTACTCCCTTCTCTCTACACACTTATTTTCCCTCTCTGAAGCGCCATATTTTTTATGTACTCATCCTTTATTTTGAAAAAGTAACACACCTATTCTGAAATGTAAGGAGTATTAAGTACAAATATTTACGCAAAAAAATGTGGGGAGTAAAAGTTAAAAAGTTGCCAGAAAAATGAATACTCAAATAAAGTACAGATACCTAAAAAATCTACTTCAGTACAGTAATGAAGTACTTATACTTAGTTACTTCGCACCTCTGTTTATGAGTAGGGCTGATTTTGATTTACCAAAATAACAACAAAAAAATTTAAGTAGAAAAATAAATCAATATTTAATATTTAATAGCTTTTCAGGTTTGTCCTCATGACACAGTGAACCTCTGTTTGCTTCTCCTCCTCCTGTCTGACCTCCTCCTCCTCCACCTCTTTGTCCTCCTCCCCTGTTTTTCTCCTCTATTCACACAAAAGCAAATACAAATACATGTTAACTTAATTTCTTCCACAAAGTCTTTGTGCTTTACGTCCTCTCAGGTTTTCCCTGAATCATCTCTGGACCTGCTGCTGTGGTCCTGCGTCTCTCCTGCCTCCATCATCACTATTCATCTCTCCATATAGTCGTGATAGTGTTTATTATGTAGTAACTAGGATGGTAGAGGCTACTAACAACTGCAGTAGTAATATATCCACTGGTAGTACTTGGAGTAGTAACAGTTAACTGATAACACTATGGGTAGGGGAGAACGGGGTTGGCTGTCACACTCATCATATCTCAGCCAACGGGGGGGGTGCAGCCACAAAATATTGATAATGAAATGATCAGAATTGGGAACAGTTTAAATGTGTATATAGTCCTCCTTGCTGGAATGTGATGTTTAACCTTGAGATAAGAGAATATGACTTTTTTTCATGTCAATTTGTAAATATTAAGCATTCCACTGTTTTTCTTCCTGGTTTTTATACAGTAGGATTCTAACGAAGAAGTTGTTAGCATCAAAAAGTATGAAGGATCAGCTATAATTTTAGTTGTCATTTGCTAGCCAGCTAGTTGCTGGATGATTGCTAGCTTTGTTGCCAGCCAAAAGTTCCAGTTGGGGTTGGTTGTCACATTTTGAGAGGGGTTGGCCGTCACATGTGACAACCTCTAAATGGATGTGGAGAGAGGTTTTTCTGGAAACAGAATCTGTACCAGCTACCACGACAGACTGGCCCAACCCAGGTGCTAAACTCAGTTCACCCCTCTATACTATTCTGATTCTAAAAAAAAAAACAAAAAAAACAAAAAACCTCAAAATGATGTTTCATGTGTTCTGTTTATGTTCCTTCCTGTTTATAATGCAAAAATTTTACTTGTAAATTTTATTCTGTAAGTGGCCCCATTGAAATAATGTGTAACAAACAACCTTGCGATGTATTTTTGATGGTTAATAAATCACTGATAAAATAAGTTAAAATAATGAAAGGGATGTCTGTTGTCAACCTAAGATTTTAAGCTTCAATGCAATGTAGGAGTTATTATTCTAAGACATGTTCATCAGGAGATATTCACAGAAGAATAAAAATTGTGACAACCAACCCCACTCTCCCCTATTTGTACTTATACCAGTAATAGCAGTTCCAGTTTTTAACAGTTATGTTTCGGTTTGGTGTGCATCCATGTGTCTCCCCCTATGTCCCCCATCCCCACCCTCTCTCTCTCTCTTCCATACCCCTCTCTCTTTAACTCTGACTGATCAGGGCAGGTGACCATCCTCCACAGTGAGGTCTGCTCCTGGTTTCTCCCTGTTGAACAAAGTTTTTCCATGTTTTTTTTTCCTGTCGCCAAGTGTTTGCTCCTGGAGGATTCTGTTGGGTGACTGTGAATTGGCTTAAGAGTCTGATTTAGACCAAATGTGTCATGAAATAACTTTTGTTACGATTTGGTGCTAGATAAATAACATTGGATTTGATTTTGTATTTTATGCACAGTTGGTGATGGTGCTAGTATTTCAGAATATTTGTCCTACCAAAAAATGTATGAAATAAAAATAATGCATGTAAACCAATATTGCTGTTAATCATTGTCATTTCTATGGTACTGCATAGACATGCTTTGGGTGGTTAAGAAGGGCCTCCCTGATGGCATACCAGAGGGTTAAATTAAAAAAAAAAACCTCAATCGAGTTATTGATTATCAAACTAGAAGTCAGTTCATTTAATATTTCACAGGTAATTCTTAACAACTTAATTCATTAATCGATGTAAGACTAATTGACTGGTTCTGTTAGAACTAAGTGAGTTTGGAGTTTCAGTTTAGTGGATAAAATGTATTTTAGTGAATGTGGTCTGGTTAGGTGACACTAACAAGACCACTGGAAGTCTCAGATGCTCAACTATTTCATTTAAAGAGCAATGATTTGTGTATTAGCATCACTGAGCTAATGTTAGCATTAATCCAATGTTTGATTATAAATTGTCAGCTAGCTTGTTCAGGAGACATGGGCACTACTCAGTTGATTTAGAGTACATGATAACATTGTCAAATATACTATCATACTAAATTGCAAGCATTAACATTAATTGAGTAGCTTAAATTACTTCATGCTGTTTAACTCAACAGTGTTGTTTAGTAGTAGGGCTTTTTTTGTGCTAAGTTAGCATTAGCATCAGTGTGGCATGCCAAACTTCTTGCTCCTCCACAGCGCCACCCTTTTGCCTAAATTTGGTCATAATCTGTTTCTGAAAGGCTAAGGCAGTCCAATGAGTGTCCCCAAAACAGTCAAGGTGATGTTGTCCACATCTGTTATACAGTCTTTTTGAAATAGTATATGATTATGACGGCAACAGATATGTGGTAGGAAACATGGCAGTAGATTTCCCAGCGTCAGAACAGGCCATCCCAAAAACACATTTAGTCTGACAGACATGATGATAGGTCAGAGCATGAGAATGCATGGACAAACAGAGAAGGGCCTGAGGCAGTATTTATGTTCATTGATATAATGGGTTTACTGTATTGATATGCACTTTAAATATCTGTGACGGTTGATTCCTATTATCTTGAATCTTGTTTTTGTCTCCATATGTTCTTTGCCTCTGAGGACATTAAAGTTTTTCTAAGTTTGGGTTTCTGTAAGGGCAGTATTAACTGGCTGAAGTAGCAGCTTCATCTTTAAACATAGCCTGACTGTGTTGCACATTAATCCTCAATGTGTTTGTGACATATGCGATCATTTATAATTAATCCTAAACATATTTTTTCAAAGTAACCACTCGTGGAAATGAAAGTTTGATAATTGCTAAATCATCTATCTTGTGAAAAACAACTGACTTTGAATCCCAGCGTTCGTCTCCTCCGACTAACAAACAGAATGGACTCAGTGTTGGGGGGTTAGCGGGGTTGTCAGTTTGACCGCGTGCACTGCGTGGGAGTACAACAGCCTGCTGTGTGTGTGTGAGCCTCGGGCAGACAGCAGGAATGTGTCAGCCCGGTGATGAATGAAGCCCGGCCTGCAGAGCCCTGTGGACAAGCTGCACCGTGGGGCTCACCTGCACCGCAGGGCTCACCTGCCTCCGGGTAAATTCGAACTCCAGCATGAGGTTCATGTCCCGCCGCCAGGGCTACTCAGCTTTAACAAGGAGGATGGATGCTGGGGCGCTACAGAAAGCTAATGTTTCCTCGGGCATCCAGCATGCAGTGGTGAATGGATCACTGTGAGGGGCAGCAGGCTAACATGGGCTCATATTTGTCTGGGTTATTCAGCTCTAGCAGCACTAACAGCTTGGAAGTGTTTATGCCTGATTATTTGGTAACATTATTAAACATGACAAGTCATGTTTTTGAAGGTAAGTGCAATAAAACAACAACAACCACCTGCCTGCATTGACCCTGGTTAATATGCCACGCCATTAGCACTAGCACAGGAGTTTATTTTGATTCAGCTGTTTTTAATACTCACTGATGCATAAAATGTGGAAAAAACACTGTTGTAAATAGTCATGCGACAAAAGTTCTACATTTCTCCAGTTCACATTATGGCCATGGAGCCCAGATATTTAACAATATAACATTGAAAACCAAAAATTGTAGAGTGGTTTTACATAGTGGCTATTTCACAGCACATCATGTGCAGAAAATATTTAATGTTACAATTCTACACACTTGAAAGCACAACTTGTCATATACTGATGCTTGTCTAGTTTAGACAGACATTTAAATAGAGAACGATGGGTAGACTTAGGCATAAAAACACCATGGTTAAGATTAGGAAAAACTTTTGGGGTTAGGGTTCTGAAGAAAGAATAAGGGAAAGTATAATAAGAAAAACAAAGACTGAAAATACAGAAATATTTCCACAAATTTGGATATACTGCGATGACCACCCCAAACAAATTATATTGTATTGTATTTTCCACCTAGTCCAGTCACCATGTTGTCAGTTTCTGATGTCCAAGGGTTTTCAGTGATGTCTGTCTGGTGTCAGGTGTTTAAAGACGTCATAATCAAGTAGCTGATGACTTAAGAGTGAGAATGGAAATCCAAGATGCCTTTTATGAATGGATCTATCCACAGGATTTTTACTTATTTCAAATGTTCAGGGTGGGTGAAAAGTTCAAAATTGGTAATAAAATCCATATTCCTTTTCCAAATTTATTGATACAATTGATATATGTTCTTTATTACATGGGAAAATGAAAATAAATCTTCATATTTCAATGTAAGCACCAGTGGCGCCAACCATTTTCCTCAAATGGCCAGGGGTGGAATAAACAACTCTCTGAAGGATTTACACTGTAAACCCAGATTTTATCTAAATTAACATGTTTAGTAGTGATGAATTATTCTTGTGTGTTTTGTATAAACTGTGTTCCATTACTAAACCACATCAGTGGATTTTACTATTTTTCAGTGTAGTTCAGTTCAATAATCATGATTAACAGAGATAACTGTTCATATTATGTTTCTGTCAGAGGGGGCAATGAGTCTGTTTCAAAAATAACTACTGCTTCATGAACAGATGTTCTGTCTGATTACACCTTCAATCTCATTGGTGGAACAGTTTAAACACACCTGTGGAGAATGAATGATCTGGAAACTTAAAGTAAAGAACCATGACAGAAGGAAAGGTGAAGAATCTGTAAGGATCAAGAACAGGGCTATAGGTTCTCTTTAAATACTTCCTGGTGTTTTTGTGGTGTATGGAACACAGGAAGAGTTAGCAGCCCGGGAGTCTGAAAGGGTCAGAGAGGCAGTGGAAATACAGCTGACCTTTAGTAGATCAAAGGGACGTTTAGTCTCTGGTCCTATTTCCCTTAAATATAAATGTTAAGTTAGTCCAACTTAGATAAGTACGTTATATGGAATAGACACAGAGTAAATTTCACATGAAATGAAGAAATGTCATTGTCACTTTAAGTTGTGATAAATGTAATATATGTATGTTTAAATTAAGATAATTATTTCAAACAACTTGTGACTGTAAAGCCAATTAATTAACTGAACTAATGATTTTTAGTAAATATTAAATTAAATGATATCTGTGTCTGTGTCATTACAAATTAAAATGTTTAGTTTCAGCATGTGTAAAAACTAAAGTGGTTTAGGGCAACGGGTTTTCACACACATTTCTATTAAACTCAACTAATTTGGGTTTACAGTGTAGTCTGGGATATCACTGAGAACCTCCTGAATCTGTGTCTTCAAGTCATCCAGTGTGTGAAAAAAAAGAGAATAAGAAATCCCCATTAGTGTTGTCTGTTTAAGAAATGTTTTCATCACGACTTCAATGATACTAAAAAATTCTATCAACAATTTCTAATGCCAAGTTAGTTTTCACTCACGCTGTAGAACTTAAAATTCTCGTTAGCACTTTTTACTACTTTGCTTAAATATTCACACCAAAATTAATATGTTTAGCTTTGTGATAAAATAAACTCATTCATAATGTTTAATTTTAGAAAGCTTTTTGGCTTTCCACTGAAAAAACAAACAAAAAAAAAAAAACCTCTACAACATTGTGGTGTAATAGATAGCTACAAACTGCCTAAAATAATTAAGAGGATCTAGCTGCAGAAGCTGGAGAGTGGAGCTCCACACCTTCTGACCTCCACTTAGGGTTAGAGTTAAGGTTAGGGTTAGGGTTAGAGTTAAGGGTTAGGGGGAGGGTTAGGATGATGTTTCTCTGGAAGTGGAGCTGACCTAAGTGGAGCTCTCCTTTCTCTAGCCTTCTGCAGCTAGATTCATCTCAAAATAATACATGACACAGCCTATGGTGGATTAAAGAAGAAGAAGAGGAAGAAGAAAAAGAGCAATAACAGCATCAAACTCCAAATTGTTCCAGCGATCCTCAAACCTAAATTGCAGAACTGCTCAATTGTTCATGAACTCAATTCTAACAAGCAAACTAGCAAATACTGGAGACCACTTATGTACAAATGAGCACGGTCATATAAATGGTAAATGGTCATTACTTATATAACACTTTTCCACACTTTTATATTGTCCAAAGCACTTTACAAAGCCTCACATTCACCCATTTATGCACACACTCATACACCAATGTATGAACCTCTTAAATGAGCCCAAGGGCCTGAGTTTTGGCTTTTTCACATATGAAGCTGATGGTTCATATGATTGTGTCTCCATAAAAACATCAGAAAATGATTGTATAGTTGTCAATAAAGCCATACTATTTAAATCGACCAACAACAGCCATGTGATGAAGAGGAGGAAGAGTTGACAGTGAACCTGAAAGAGGATCATTTTAGAGTTTTTAAGACTGTAGAGAGGCAATAATCCTACAACTCATGTTTTTTAGTAACAGAATGAGGTTAGAAGTGATATTTGTGGTTAACTGGCACTAATTTGGTACTAAATTTTTCTGTCAGTTGGGCCTGATTATGTTCAGGAAGAAAAGAACACAGTTTGGTTAGGACTATATACAGTTGCGGAAAAATATTAGACCCCCTTAAGTTTTCTTCAATATCTTGTTCATTTTAATGCCTGGTACAACTAAAGGTACATTTGTGTGGACAAATATAATAATAACAACAAAAAGAGCTCAAAAGAGTTTAATTTCAGAGCTGATATCTATCCATTTTCCATGGTTTTGTTGATAATAACCAAAATCGCATAAATTCTTATATCAATAACTATGGCAACGGTCCTTTTAGGCATTCTGTGTTTTCTTGTCTATTTTAGTCACATGATACACACAGGAGTTAGTACTTGATTGCATCACCATTGTTTTTGACGACTTCGGATGGTCTAATAATTTTTTCCATAACTGTAGTAGCCAGGGCTCAACTAAGAAAGTCCACAGGTTTATCATTTCAGTTGAAATTATACAAGGAAAATGACATCACTGTTCATTTTAACTACAAAATCCAGTATTGGTTGGTGTGGTTGAGCTGAGCCTAAATACTATTTTAGCATTAGCTTTTCTTAATCTTTAGCAGCATAGGTTTTATACAGTGACGTGTTGAGATTCGGCCTCCAACGACCAGCTGATTAGTTGACAGTCGACATTAGTAGTCGAGTTGTCAGTGACATCATCATGTGTATCCTACAGTGCACAACGCAATGAAAACAATGTTCTAATAAACATTAGCTGTAATGATATGCATTGTGTTTGTTATGCACAAAATACAGTTTTGTTTAAGAAAAAAGTAGAGTATTTGCAATATTTGTTGAATGTTAAATATTGAATTGAATATTTATCCTGAATTCTCTACACGGCAATCGTTGGAGGCTGTGCGAGAATTGTTCGGTAACCGTGTGATCTCAAGATTCGGTAACGTTCCCTGGCCCCCTAGATCGCC
>JAPTGZ010000027.1:6769886-6784032 GCA_029814645.1 Fowleria isostigma | reverse complement strand
ATAATCAACTGCTGCATCTCGAATTGAATTGAATTGAATTGAATTGAATTGAATTGAATTGAATTGAATTGAATTGCTCTCCGGTTACTCCAGCTTATTCCCACCATCCAAACGCACTGATTGGTTATTTGGTCAACCTAACAGTTGCCCATTGGTTTGAATGTGAGAGTGATTGGTTGTTCGTCTCTACATGTCGGTCCTGCGATGAACTGGGGACTCATCCAGGGTGTCCCCCCCCTTCACCCATAGGTGTCTTGGATAGGCTTCACCACCACCCCACACAACCCTAGTGAGGATAAAGCAGGTTCAGAAGATGAATTGAATTGAATTGAATTGAATTGCTCTCCGGGTACTCCAGCT
The DNA here is from genome assembly GCA_029814645.1 of Fowleria isostigma. Lineage (NCBI taxonomy): Eukaryota > Metazoa > Chordata > Actinopteri > Kurtiformes > Apogonidae > Fowleria > Fowleria isostigma. The sequence continues at coordinate 6,783,672 of JAPTGZ010000027.1, read as the reverse complement.
TATTCCCACCATCCAAAGACATGCACTGATTGATTAATTGGTCAACATAAAAGTTGCCCATAGGATTTGACTGAACTGAACAGAATTGAAATAAACTGAATTAACAAATTCATCTGTGTAACATACTGTTCGATGCTCTTTGGGTGTCTATGTAACTGTTAATTGTTAAAAAAATATGATTCATTTGTTTTACCAGTATTTTTATACTGACTGGAACTATTTATGGTATAGTTAGGGAACTCGCATAACTTGAAAAACTGAAAGATTCAAACTCATATCACAGATTTGTGTAAATTAAAGGCCATAAATGTGTCGCAGACTCATCAGTTACACATTTACATTATCATATTGTTGATATTACACACGCTTTTGGTTTTGCAGAAGAGCTCAAAGACATCATACTTGTATGTTGTGTTCAGGAGTCAGTTTGTAGTTTCTGGACAGATTACACTTTGATGAGTTATTCTGTGTAGGATTGGAGATAATAATCACATTTGCAAATGCAATAACTTCTGTATAATAACTAACAGAATGTGTTTCAGTGCATTATAACATAATACTTGTTTCCTTTTTCCAAAATAAGTTTTGAGTTTGTGTTCTGAATTCATTTGGTCATGTTTTTTATTTTATTTTTGAATCTGCATTTTCAATGCGATGTTCAATCTTTTATTATATACAAAAATACATCATGAATTGTCAAGACATTTAAATGTGATCTGACTTGAATATAAACTAATTTTAACCCTTAAAGACCCAAACAGCTACGGGCAACCAAATCCATGGACTGATGCAAAATGTTTAACACCAGTTGATCCACTGATCCTGTCGGTGCATGTGAAGTACTGATGTAAACTTCAGTTGGTCGTCTTTTCATGGTCATCAGATATGACCTATTTGGACGTTCAGAGGTGCTGTAGTGAACGTGGAAATGCTGTTATCTTCTACAACATTGATTCACCAGTAAAATCCTTGGAGTTTGATAAATAACAGTAGATACAGATACTTGGTTTTTATGTTCAGTTATTGATATTGTTGCTGAAAAAGTATTTTTCTTTAGTTTTCTCTGTTTTTGATATAATAATCCTCAACTTTAATCTGAGCTTTTATGAAGATCTACATGATCAGTGAACTAAGTATTGGAAAAATTTTTATTTTTACTGAAAAAAAAACTGCAAAATGTGGAGGATAATAGTATAATAAATTTTGATAAATTACTTTAAAAAAGTTAAATCGAGGGAAAAAAATCATTTGTGAACTGCCATAAAAGTAGCTCAGGTCTTCATGGGTTAACTATTTCCTCGTGACCGACAGTACTGGTCATCTGTATAATGTTCATGTTAAAAAGGAAGAATATTTTAACAAATGTCCCAATTTACTGATTGCTAAAAATGAAGGATTTCACTTCTCAAGTAGATTGACAGAAGAATCTTTAATTGAGGTAGCTCCAAGTACAAAACACAGACAAGAACATGATTGGCAAATTTTTCTAAGGCAGTAGAACCAATAAAACTCAGTCAGTCTGCTCTCATTTTAAACCCACAGACATCAGTATAAAAATAATAAAAATAAAAATAATTACAGCGCAGAGACCAGGCACAAAATCAACACAAATGAAGACATCTGCTCCTGAAGGATGATCAGGGAATCTGTGAAACCCAAAAGTCTGGTCTGTAACTCTTAGACGTCCTTCATTTGAAATCTTTTCACTTTCATTTTGTCCAATAGTCTCTTTTCATTTTTAGGAATTCATCCATTCATGAGCTGTTGTTTGTGTGTTTGTTATGGCCTTCAGCAAGAATACCTGTCCCCATGGAAAACATCCCCTTAGTTATCATCCATAAGACAAAATGTGTCCAATAATTTACTGTCATGGGGACATTAGGGGGGATAGGCGGATGAAATATTTCAACATATGCATCAGTAGTTATCTTTAAACATGACCCACACACACTAGAACACTCTGCCTTAAACACACACAGACATCCTAAATGAACCCTGAGTCTAACTCTAACTTTACAAAGACACAACAGTACATCAGACTTGAAGTTGTGCAGATTTTTCGTGGATCAGCCTGAGTGTCGGTGCTCTGTCTGTAATATTCCCCTGTAGTTGCATAGTGCAAAGGTCAGATGACACATTCAGTTAAAAGACACTCTCATAAAACCATCGATGTTCCACAAGTGACACAGACAGCGACAGGCAGATACTGTAGGTCAAAGGCCGTCGGAGGCTCCCTGTATTCCAGATCATAAGGCTTATGTATTTAGGCTGACACTGGTATAGATTCACTGAGCCAAGATCATCCAAGGGGGGGGGTATTTATTTTTCCTGCTTTGAAATTAACCCTCACTCCCTCCTCAAGCATTTTTTTATTTTTAACATTTTTCTCAACTTTTTTTTAGTGATCATTTTTGCAGCTTACAGCATGAATTTTGGCAAGAACTTTTCTATTTAGTTCAATTTTTTGTTCTTACATGTCTTTTTCTCTTGATTTTTCCCCCCTTCTAGACACCTTTGTGACACAAATGTACACACAAAAAAAAACTGCCATTAGATCATCATATACTATATCAATGTATTTTTCTTACACAACTTCAGCCCTTCTCAAAACTACCAAATATTCAATCATCAGGATTTTATAATATAAATATATATGTATATATATACATGTATATGGGCGGCTGTGACACAGGTGGTAGAGCAGGTCATCCAATGATCGAAGGGTTGGCGGTTTGAATCCCGCCTCCAACTGTCCACATGTCGAAGTGTCCTTGGGCAAGACACTGAACCTTAAAATTGCTCCCAGTGAAGCCTGATAGTGCCTCACATAGTGTATGGTGTATGAATGGGTGAATGTGAAGCTGGTATTGTAAAGCGCTTTGAGTACCATTAATGTGTAGAAAACCGCTGTATAAGTACAAACCATTTACCATATATATACGTAGTACTATCTTTTGTGTCAAATATTGAAATCAGAGAATATAATGTTATGTGGTCTGAACTTGTATACACTTTTTCCACAGATTCATGATGGCCAAAGCGCTTTACAACGCCTCACATTCACCCATTCATGCACACAATCATACACCAGTGGGCGGCTGCCACCATGCCAGGCACTACCAGGCCTCACTGGGTGCAGTTTTAGGGTTCAGTGTCTTGCCCAACATGTGAACAGTTGTAAACCGCTGACCGTTTGATCATTGGACGACCCGCTCTACCAACTGTGTCACAGCCGCCCATAATTATGGACTATAATGGAAATGAGATTTAAAAATGTGGTTTTAATGGAAGTCCATGGGACATTTTTGGCCTTGAGGGTAACCAAAGGAAGTATATGACACTACATAAAAAATACTAATGGAATTCAATTTTGCTGCTAATTTTTGACATACTTCAAGACTGCAATCACCACCAATGCACCATCTCCTTATATACTTAAAAAAATCATTTTGTGTATTTTTTGTAATAAGTAACTCATAGTTTAAATAATAACACTGTCATTTAAAGGGTTAAAATCCTGGTGATGATTGAATGTTTGGTAGTTTTGTACAGGGCTGAACTTGTTTAAGAGATTTAAGGGGAAAAATGTATATAAATATATATATAAGTTTTTTTGTTTTTGTACTTTTATTTTATTCTTTCTGGGAGGTGGAGACATTTTGTGCATGTATGTTTTTGTCACAAAGGTGTCCAGAGGGTGGTACATTTGAGGAGGGGTCAAGGGTTAAATCCCATGGCAAACAGCTGCTAATACATTATATTTTCCCCACATTTTACCTGAATGTATTTATTCTTGTCCCCAAACCCCCAATACCAGTTAAACCCTGTGTTTCAGACATCTTATAAAGATGCCAAAGTGCATCCCATCACATCTCATCATCATCATCATCGTCATCACACTGGAATGATTCATCATAACCCTGTAAAACCACAACAAAACTAAAAGTCAGTTTATGATTAAGTGTACTGTACATTAACAGAACCTTTTTTCTGGTGTCTGAGGTGGATCCAGTTCCTGTTCCGGTTCCGAGTATGTGATCCACAAAAACACAGTGGATTTATTTCACAGAATAATTCTAGTGCACAGCTGGTTGTGTTCTGCATGAAAACCCTGACAAAAATATGTTGCCACAAATAAATGAAATTAATTGCATCAAGTGTTTAATCATTGCTTAAATTGTTCCGTATGGTCGTAATTTTTGATGTATTTTTGGTTCAAAAACGTGTGTGATTTGCAGATCACATACATGACCAGGTTTAAGTCAAGCCTGAACTGGAGAGAGTAGTTTCACTTGAGACAAGTCCACCCTTAGCTCCACAGGTGGTTCAGCTGAGGGTCTGATGAGACTGTTAATCCACTGACATACTGACCACATGAACGGAAGTGGATCGGTTGGTTAAAGGAATTCTGGGACATGTAGTACATTATTGCTGTAGATCCGCTGTGTAGAGTCTATGAGTCTGTGGACTTCACCTGTTCTAGTCCGAGCTCGGGGACGCGCCTGGGGACGTGGACGCGGAGGAGTGGTCGGAGTTGGTGTCCTCGTGCTCCTTATTGAAGCCTCCGGCGGTACCGGAGGAAGATGAGGAGGAAGACGAGGAGGAAGAGGAGCGCGCGCCGGCAGATGAGGAGGAGGTGCCCTCCCTCTCGCGCTTCTTCTGCTTCATGCGTCTGTTCTGGAACCAGATCTTCACCTGGGTTTCGTTGAGCTCGAGCGTGGCGGCGATCTCCACGCGCCGCGCCCGCGTGAGGTACTTACTGAAATGGAACTCCTTCTCGAGCTCCGTCAGCTGGCGCGTGCTGAAGTTAGTGCGGATGACGTTGTTGTGCGCGAGGCCGAAGTCTGTCACTTTAACTGAGGAGAGAAAGAGAGAGAGGGAGGAATGGAAAAGAATGAAAGATGGATTAGGATACAGTTAGACTTTTCTTTCTTTCTGTCTTTTTCTTTATCCTTTTTTCTTTCTTCCTTCTTCCCTTCCTTCATTTCTTTCTTCCTTTCCTCATTTTTTTCTACCTCCCATTCTTTTTTCCTTTCTTCATTTTTCTTTTTTCTTTATTTCTACCTCCCTTCCATTCTTCCTTCCTTTCTTTCTGTCTTCCTTTCCTCGTTTCTTTTTTATTTCTCTCTGTCTCCCTTCCATTCTTTCTTCCTTCCTTCCTTTATTTTATTTTTCTTTCTTTCTCTCTTTCTTTCTTTCTTTCTTTGTCTTACTTTCTTCATTTTTTTCTTTTTTCTTTCTTTCATCCTCCCTTTCATTCTTCCTTCCTTTCTTCCTCCCTTCTTTCTTTCATTCTTTCTTTCTGTTTATTTGATAATTAAACATATAAAAATGCACATTTTTGTAATTTATTGAAGTGTACGCAGAGGTACCAAAAGTACTCATATTCTGTATTTAAGTAAAAGTACAGCTACTTGTGTGGAAAAAATACTTTCGTAAAAGTAGAACTAATTCAACTCCTTTACTCAAGTAAAACTAAAAAAAACCCTCAATTTTAATAAAGTATAAGTAAAAAGTAAAGGTGCATATTTTTGCTATGAATGAAACTAATTTAATCAGGCAAACTCATAAAAGGTTCTGTTTTCTAATTCCACAGTGAATGGTACTAACCAGAGTCCTGACCGGTACCTGACAAGTAACGGGGTTAAAAAAATATTTAAAAAAAAAAAAAAGTGCTCTCACATTCGTTTAGTTTGAAAAAGTAACGAGCCTATTCTGAGAATGTAAGATATATATAAGTAGACATATTTATGCCAAAAATGTAGGGAGTAAAAGCAAAAACTAGCCAAAAAAATAAATACTAAAGATTAAAAAAAAAAAAAAATCTACTTAACTACTTCTACTTCGTTACTCCCCACCTCTGAGTATAAGTCGTTCCCCTTATAACACTCCCACCTTTGTTGTCACGTAGACTTTCTTTGTTGTTTTAATGTTTTATTTCCTCTGTTTTAACACAGATTTAAAACACTTTGTAAGCGGGTGTAAATGTGGAGGCATGACTGAAAATAAAAAATACAGAGAAAAAGGCGATAGACGGAGGGAGGGATGAAGAGGGCCGAGGAAGGGCTGTTTGTGTAAGGGGGATAACCGGGGGTGTGGGTGGGGGGCTTAAAGATAACAGACAGAGGCAGACTTCCCAGAGCGAAATAAAGCGTCTGTTATAACCATTAAAAGAACCGGAGTGGATGAAACATGTCTGAGGATGAAGCACAAAGAGCGACCATCACTTCAGTCCATTGTCCTGAAACATTCACTGGAACAGGAAAGAAAGAGCAGCAAGTCACACTAAAATGGGAAATATTCTGCTTAGACACTGTGATTTTCACTCATCTGAATGAAAATACGATGATAAATAAACCGATAAATAAATCTAATCTTTTTTTTTTGCGTTATTACCTATATCTGTGTATATTAAAATAAACCCTTGTTGTGAGCCTATAAAGTAGCCTTTGATTAAATATGACAATAGCATATATTTGTTTTCAATATTGGTCAATGTTTTAATATTAACAATGGATCTGTAAAAGACAATCTTTTTCTATACCTCATACATGAAACTTTTTTTTTCTTTTACTCAGTTGGATTACAGTTAAAACATGGGATTCTGTCTTGATTGATTAAGACATGTGAAAAGAGAAAGAAAACGAAGGGACAGATGGAAAATTCCATTTCCATTTTAAAAGCCTGGCATCTGTGTTTGTAGCCGAGAAAAGTCACCCTGAGGCCTGCGGGGAAAGTGGATATTTTCATTTTATTTAATTCAGCTGGCAAAATATTAATAGCATTAGACGAATAATAATGAAATTGCGTTTAAGTAATTTCAGTAGTAGCTATTATTGTTATTAATAACCTTTCTCCAATACAATAAATTCCTAAATATAAATATTTTTCTATAGGCCTTTTGTCTTTCCCCTCATTTTCCATTGAGGGAAATAAATAAAAATACACCTAAGCTATACCAATATCTTGTATTATATATTTTTCTATAGGCTACAACAAAAATAGTTGACGTGTGGTTTAAATAAGCTGCTCCCATAACCCTTAAAGACTCATAACTACTGTTGTCAAAACTGTCAAAAGCTTTTTTTTGTCTTTCTCTGGTGATGTATCCCTCTTTAGACCTATTACATTATCCTCTACATTTTTTTTCAGTGAAAATTAGGCATTTTTGTATATTTAATTTAGTGTAAATGTTCGTAGAAGATCAGAGCTAATTCAAAGGTTATTATGCCACATAGGGGAAAATGAAGAAAAACTGACTTTTTTTTAAATCAAAATATATCATTAACTGAGCAAAAACCAAACGTGTCCATCCACTGTCATTCATCCAACTCCTACTGGTGAATCATGTTGTAGAAGATGACGGTGTTTCCACGTTACGGAGCCTCTGAACGTCCAAATGGATCATAAGTGATGACCATGAAAAGATAACAAACTGTCCTTTAAGCTGTTATTTACATGTATTGATGGGATAAATGGACCAACAGGTTCATATATTTAAATCACTCTGTGGTTTTGGTGGCTGTTTGGGTCTTTATGGGTTATTGTTTAATATTATGTCTGACAGATGGAGGTGATTCTGTTGAAAACCTCCCAAACCTCCTTCAGTCTGAAGGATCAGCTGCAGTTAAAACCCTCTGTATTTAGTTCACATTCACCTAAAAGGACCCCTGCCCCTCCCTCACCTGTTTTCGGGGGGTTCCTCTTCACCTTCATCCAGTCGAAGGTCTGGCCCGGTCCGGCCTGCTGGTTCTCCTCCTCGGTCCTCTCCCTGTCCTGGGGCCCCGGCAGCTCCCCGTACCCCCCTCCCTGCGGAAGGCCCAGGTACCCCGCCGCTCCGAGCTGCTGCTGCTGCTGCTGCGGGTACTGGGGCCCCTGAGGCCCGCAGTAGGCCCCGGCCAGGCTCCCGTAGCTGGGACCGACAGCGGGGGCCGAGCAGGAGAAGGGTGATTGATTATAGTAGGTGGGGGCCAAAGGCTCCTCCATGAAGTACTGTGGGTTCACGGCACTGGGAGGGCCCGTCGTGGGGACAAAGTCTGTGTTTGTGGTGCAGACCGGGGCCCCGTAGGCCCCGGGACTGCCGATAGTGTTATTATAGGGGGACAGTATTCCATTCTGGAGGGTTTGTGTTTGTTGAGGATGATGATGGTAGCCGTTCAGAGTCTGCTGCTGATGTTCGTGATGATGAGAGGGATGCTGCTGCTGGTCCTGGTGGTCCTGGTGGTGATGGTGCTGGTGGTGCTGGTGATGGGGCTGGGTCGGGCCAGACCCGGGCCCACCGTACATCCGCCCATCTGTGTAACTGCTGTCATTGCGGGTCCCGTTAACGGGAGTTTGGGCACCGGTAGGGCCCGTGTGGAAGGTACTGGAGGTCACCGGGAAACCCTGATGCTGCTCCACGGAAGAATGGTTGTGATGGAGATGAGGGGGGTGATGATGATGATGGTGGTGGTGGTGGTGATATCCTGATTTTGGCGCAGAATAAGCGCCAGTTCCCGGTCGGTTACAGATAGAATATTCCACAAAGGAGTTCATGTTAGAGGGAATTACAAAAAACAAAAAAAAGCTTAATATTAGGCTATAAATAGAAAAAAAAAACTGAATCAAAGTGAATAATCACAGCCTAAAAATTCATTTCTGCGAAAAAATAGTAGAATATAGCGAATTATGAGATGAAAAGGAATAAAAAAAAAATAAAAAAGCATCAAAAAGTCCTGATGTGAAGGACAATAAAGTGTGCGCTGCGCGTCCCGACGCACACATGAATGATGTGTGTGCGTCAACGGAAGGAAGGCCCGACGTCAATAGCTCAACCTGTCTGTTCCAAATGTTCCTCCGTGACAGTGGAAAAAAAAAAAACACCAGAAGATGCGCCGTGTCACCTCTTCACCTCCGCCTCCGTTACACTCCGTCCTCCTCCATTCGCTGCCTTTTTTTCCTTCTCTGATCCTTCAAATTGTGCTCTTTGCTCTCTTTTCCGTCCCAGTCTTCCTAACCCTCTCTCTCTCTCTCTCTCTTTACCGTGTCACTTCTTTTCTTACCTCTGCCTGGGGTCACGTGGTTCGTCGTCACGTCGTCGCCTATAGTGACCAGGAGGCCAGAAGTTTGTCAGGAGGAACCAGTGTGTGTGTGTGTGTGTGTGTGTATGTGTATGTGTTGTAGTGTAATGTGGAGGAGGAGGAGGAGGAAGAGGAGGAGGGGGAGGCCTTCGGTTTAGGAATAGACTTCGTGCTCGCGCATTTGCACCGGCGCACGCGCCTCATCCATCACTCGCCGTGACATTAGCACGACAATGAGACTTCAATCAAACCGGGCCATCAATCTGATATGAGCACGGATCTGTCAGAGCAAAGAGAAGAAAAGAGGAGCTGAGAGAGCCGCTGGTCCAGGCCTCCTCCTGCAGCCAACACCACACACAACACTACACAACACCACACCACACAACACACCAACACCACACCACACACCACACCACACCACACCACACCACACCACACCACACCACACCACACACATCTATACGTGCATGTATACAGGCCTGTTCTCATACTTCCACTATACAGACTCACACAAACACCGAAAACCCTCCAGCTCGACCTGTTCCTCCAGCTGCTCACAGTCATCAGTGATAGTTCCACTTTATTCTCTAGAACACATCAGTCCTTTTATAAGATGTGGAACAGTAAAACTATCACGTCACTGTAACAAAGTCTAAAGAAGAAACAACCACGGAAAATAATAATGATGATCGGACTGAATGGAAAAAAAAAAAACTACAACCGCTTCCACAACAGATGCAAAACTAGAATAAAGAACAACTTTGATCATCTGGGACTTTCTTATCAAACACTGAGGCAGGAATCTGGAATGTATCCATACAATGTGATAACATTAAGAAACACAGTCACAGAAAAAAATATTAGACCATCAAAAGTCATCAATCAGTAGTGTGTGTGTCATGTGACTAAAACACAGAAAAGGAAACCTAGAATGTCTAAAAGCACTGTTTTGTCAGTACAATCCCATATTGATGTAAGAACTTTTGGTTATTTTCCTTAAAACCATGGAAAATGGATCAATATCAGCTCTGAAATTAAACTACTATGAACTACTTTTGTTGATATTATTATATTTGTCCAAACAAATGTACCTTTAGTTGTACCAGGCATTAAAATAAACAAGAAATTGAAGAAAACATAGGGTGGTCTAATAATTTTTTCCACACATCTAGGTTCTAAGAAAAGTCAATACTTTAAATATTTTGATGTAAAAGAAGGAAAATACACCTAAAGATTTTGGAGATTACCCTAATTATCACTGTAAGCCTGAGGATATTAAAGGACCTTATGACCAAAATTTCAACACTAACCAAACTTCGTTAGCGCTGTTGTTTCAGCGTGTGTGTATTTTCTACATGTACAGTCTCTGTATTTCGACATGAAGAATCTTCCTGCAAAATTCAATATGTATAGTTTGACATTGACGTTCTATAAGTCTACTTGTTTTTTTTAGGATGTGTGCGCAATCTTTCCATGTATGTCTGTGTACACATGTATGAGATGTATATGAACAGTATTGATTATTGTACATGTGTAATGGCTACTGTACATGGAGTGCATGAGCTCAAAATGAAATAAAACTAAACTAAACTTTTAGAAGCTGAAGGCTGAGTACATACATTTGCTCATGTTTTAGTGAAAAACACATTAAGATCAGTTATGAATGAGTATTTAAAATCAAATCATATATCTTTCTACAAATGTAGCTTTTTTTTTTAAAAAAAGGATATTTACAATCTCAAAGTTTGCGCACTAAAAGTCAGGTTAACGCCAATATTTACAGACCTTTAGTGTTTTAACTGATAAGTGCACTTTCCAACCATGGTCTTCAATTCAATACTTGATTGTCATTGTATTAATAATAATAATTTAAAAAAACAATGTTCACATGTAACTTTTATGTTTTTGATTTTATGATTTGATAAGTGCTTTTCTTCTGTGACACTAACAAAGTCAAAGATGTGATAGAAAATGATGATATATTCAATATAATTATCAAAATATAATAATATTTAAAACTTTTATAACTTAAAACCTAGAGAAGTTGGAATGCAAACTCAGCAGATAAAACCAAATCAAACCACAGATTTGTACTTTGAAAAAACAGTTCAATTACATTGGAAACACTTTTTTATTTATTTTTTTTCTTCCCTCAGACAATGAAGTTGTGAAACCAAATCATTGTTTTGGAGATTGCAGCCCCTCTGGAACCATGATTAGGAGAATAATAAAGGGTCTAATTTCACTGTTTGTGTGAAACTTAAATGACAGTTCAGTTTAGTTTAGTTTAGTTTAGTTTAGTTTAGTTTAGTTTAGTTTAGTTTGAGCTTATGCACTTCATGTACAGTGGCAATTCACATACATCCACAATAATCAATACTGTTCATATACATTTCATACATGTGTACACAGAGATACATAAAAAGATTGACAAGAAAGAGAGAAAACATAACTAAATAAAAATTTAAAAACAAAAGCGAGCATGTTCTATGCACAAGATCTATACAAGAAAATCTGCGAATAGAGTTATACATCCAGAACTGAATATGTATATAAAAATATATGAGCAGAATAGACAATTAGACTTGTAGATCTTGAATACAAACTATAGCTAGTGGATTATGCAGGAAGGTTAAAGGAGTGGGAATACATAGAAACTATACACGTAACATATACTCAAAGCACATGCACAGAAGTATCCATTGCAAGTGCACTGTGTAAGAAGCTTTCAGGTGTCGACTCTGAAGAGAAATGACTGTAGTTGGATGTAAGTCTGCTGTGAACATGTCCTCTGGTTGCTAACACTGTGCTGAGTGCCACTCTGACATTTTAATCTGCCAGTGTGTGGAAGATTGACTGAACCTGCAATATAACATCCAGCGCTGACAGCGAGTCTGCAGGACAACTCAGCAGCCAAAGTCACCGTTAAAGTTCCCCCTCCGTTGGGTTTTACTGAACCTACGAGACCGATCAAAGCTTGAAAGGTTATCGATCGACTTTATCTCTCTGTTGTACATTTTCCTCACAGGATGGACGAAAACCTCTTTGCGGATCAAATGTTTTTGATCGATCGTGCAGAGAATCGTAAAACGCTCCTGTCAGGGACTTTTGGGAATCAGTTTACTTTTCAACAATTGGATTGCAAGCCCATAGATTTCTGATGGCTGAATGAGCATGTGTGAGCATGTGTGTGTTTGCTAATTGAATGAATGAGCTAATCTGTTATAGAAATGAGGTTAAGGCAGACATGAGGCCTTCTGGTCGGCCAAACCCTGTCGGCCCTGCAGAACAGGAAGCTGCGGTTGTCTTGACGACACAACAATGTTCTGTTTGTGTCAGACAATGGCTGACAACTGGGCTAACTTCACACAGAGACAGTCTTAGAGTGTACTTTTTAGTGGGTATTTTACTCTTTATACTGAAACTCCCCAAGTATGAAAACATGATTTGTGTTCTTATTCTAGAAAATCGTATTTTCATACTTGGGGAATGAAAACATGATTTGCGTTCTTGTTGTAGAAAATCCAAAACCCCTTCACATCCTTCCTCGTCAAGTGTCTGCTTCGCCTTCTGGTTACTGATTAGCCTCATTTCAACCTCGGCTAATGAACCTATCATCCATTTCTTCCCTCTATTCCCCGTGTGAAGGACCTGACAGCAAACGCACTGCCGCCACACCGCCAACAACCAACCTAGGACCAGCGGCGTGGGCGTGCGACAAGGAGGGAGGTTAATGATCAGTGAGAGGGTTGAATGGAGAGCGAGCGAGTGGGCAGGAAGTCTGCAGGAACAGAGCAGGACGAGAAGGAGATTAAATGACGCCCACGCTGCCGTCTGAGAGCTGCTGAGACTACAGGAGGAAGAGACAAAGAGGTCAAGAAGTCAGAGATCTCGTGTGTTAAGGAGCTTTCACAGCCTTATAGTAACTCAAGTAAACTTTAATTACTGGACACATTGTTGGGATATTGACATTTGATCAGGAGTTTCCACTGACACCTGTTACTGACACCTGTTCCTGTTTACTGTGACCGGATATCACCATGCAAGGACTTCTCAGGGCACACGTATTTCCTTCACAGCCAAAAGTGTTTTTGTAAGTTTTACCAAGCAACTTGACACTCGGTGTTTCCAACTCCTCAGTAAGGAACGTAGCTATTGGCTACTCAAAAAGTTGTTAAATGACATCATCACCTAATTTGCATAATTGTAAATGTGCATGCAATTGTAATGAACGATGTAGGAGAGAGGAGTAAGATTGTGGGAGAGACAAAAAGTCAATCAATCAATCAATCAATCAAATTTAAGTTATATAGCGCCAAATTATAACAAGATATCTCATGACACTTTACATAGTCGCAGAAAAAAATGTTGGACCACCCTATGTTTTCTTCAGTTTCTTGTTCATTTTAATGTCTGGTACAACTAAAGATACATTTGTTTGGACAAATATACTGATAACAGCAAAAATAGATCATAAGAGTTCAATTTAAGAGTGATATTTAGCCATTTTCGGTGGTTTTCTTGATAATAACCAAAATCACATTAGTTCTTCCATCAATATCTATGGCATCGTACTGACAGAAACAGTACTTTTAGACATTCCATGTTTTCCTTTCTGTCTGTTTTAGTCACATGATACACATGAGTTACAACTTCATTGCATAACCATTATTTTTGAAGACTTGTGATGGTCTAGTAATTTTTTTCTATGACTGTATACCGCGTTT
>JAPTGZ010000027.1:6511840-6524678 GCA_029814645.1 Fowleria isostigma | reverse complement strand
ATGAACTTGAATATCTGAGTTGAAACAACGATATTATTCAAGTTGAGTTAACTCACATTTTCAAGGCAGCAGGTGAACTTGCATTTGTAAGTTTAACCAACTTGAAATGTTTTACAGTGTACTTGTTTGGTTGGATCTGCTTAGTGTTGGCTGCAGAGTTTGTCCCATTGGTCTGTTGTCTTATGAAATTATGTCATCTGCTGGTCTCAGCTGTTAGCTTGGTTTATATTTTTCCCCATTTAAAGTCCTTGTTCTTTGAATTCTGTTGTGTTTTCTGGTTTTGTTGAGTTTTTAGCTGGTGTTCTTCTGGCTATGTGGATTATAGTATGTGTATATTGCTACAAGTGTCCTGTAGTATTACCATGGCAACACAGAACTGCTGCAACTGGGTTTAACAGCAGATCAATATGATGATGATGATAGCGGCTCTGTCTACTTCCTATACACAGCCGATAGTGTGGACAACCTTAGGTTTTGTTCAGCATCATCTTGTGATATTTAATGCTCAAACTGATAAACCTTATTGGTTTTTGTTTTTTTTTTCTGCAAATTTTCAATAATTTTGAATTTTGTAATACACAACGTCCCAATTTCATTGGAATTGGAGTTTATAAAACAACACAGCAAAATGGCACATCAAAATATTGGATACAAACTTTCACTTTCCATCTTAGACTTCATTTAAGATTAATTGGGATTTTTAATAGTTCATATAACTGGGTTCACCCATCACTCATCACCCCTCAACCAATGGTTCCAATATATCACTGTTGTTGCTAGATTTAGCCACTTTTCAGACCACCCTTGCAACTTTTTTTAAGCACCTAGTAACAGATTCAACTGCTGTTAAAATTTGTTTGAAAACTAAGCAACTTTTGAAAAGTGACTCACACACATTTTCCCTCTAAATGACACCAAACTATTTTCTCTGTTAGTCAAAACACACAGTCTGAGTGAAAACTTGACACACAAAATCACATTGAAGCTTATCTACTATCAAGATGCACTGAGGCTTACGTTTCTCAAATGGGCAAAATAGCTTGCACCCCATTTACAATGGGTTGCCCCACCCGTCTCACATGAAGAAGACAAGTTAAATCATCTAAAATAATTGTACAAAAACATTCATATTTAAATATGCAGATAAGACAAACAAAACAGGAGGCAGAGCTGGAGGTAGCAGAGATGAAAGTGTTGAGGTTCTCTCTGGGAATGATGAGGATGGATAGGATTGGGAATGAGTTCATCAGAGGAACAGCACATGGAAGATGTTTTGGAGACGAAGTCAGAGAGGCTAGATTGAGATGGTTTGGACATGTACAGAGGAGGGATAGTCAATAGATGGGTAATAGAATGATGAGGTTGGAACTGCCAGGCAGAAGGCCTAGAGGAAGACCAAAGAGGAGATTTATGGATGTGGTGAAAGAGGACATGAAGTTAGTTGGTGTGAGAGAACAAGACGGAGAGGATAGGGTGAGATGGAGGCAGATGATTTGCTGTGGCAACCCCTGAAGGGAAAGAAGAAGAAGATTCATATTTAAATAAATAGGCTATACATGATACAGGCTGTGAGCACTGTATATAATTTGCATTCCAGTGTAGTTTAAAATGTTGTGGATCATTTAGTGAGCAGCCAAGTCACATGTTTCCTGTTTGGTCACAAAAATCTGTGACCAAAGCTCCTCTTTTATAGTAATACACTCTTCTTGTAAATAGCATGTGTACAGTAGACCCCTCCAATACCAGAGATAGGTTAGCCTCAGGGTGCGAAAAATTGACTCTTCACTAAATCCCACCCCCATGGTTACCATTACTAGGTTTGACAAACTTTCTCTTATGGTTAATTTTTGCTGGCATGCAAAATATAGATTTCTCAGCGTCGTTACGATTCATGTAACAGATGTATAAAGGAACAACAATGTTCTTGCATCACAGGGTAAGTCAATATATTGTTTTATTGTAACTTTCAATTATGATGCCCCATATTTTTGGTATCTGATATGTTTTAGCGTGTTGCTAAATACTACGTTTTCCATCTGTTTATAGCGCACCAAGATATTGTTCCCATAATGTGGGTTTAGCTTGAAGCTCTGCAGAAGCCTGATAATGACCGTCAGGTGTGTTGAAGAGGGAAACATCTAAAACATACAGGATAGTAGTTCTCGTGGGTGGCTGGTCACCCCTGTACTACAGTCATGTAGCTAACATCCGTGGGCTAGTTAGTGTTAGCATCTTTTCTTAGAACATGCATAGCACTTGTAGCTGTAAGTGATGTCTTCCACACTGCTGATCCATATTCAACATATCTCCAGTCATGCTTTTGATTTTGGGAAGGCAAAAAATAGAAAATCACCCAAATGTTCTGGATATCTTTCATCGGACTTGCAAGTCTCTTAAGTCCGCTAAGGCATTTTGCTCTTTTCCCTTTGAGGTGAATGCTTGCCAGGTGCTCCTCTCTTAGTTACAGTTACTAATGTATGATTGATGGTTCTAGGGTGGGACTTAATCAAGGATCAATTGTCATGTCCTGAAAAGAATCAAGACCCCTCTCAGAAATAGAATCAGCGAATAGGTGCGTATCTAATATTTCTGGGTCAACATGTTGCTCATGTACATGTATCCTAGTGGTGATATGTGATTATAGTGCAGCTGAGAAATGACTTGGATACTGCACCCACCAAAAAATAATTTCACACGCTGCCACTGCTCCTATGTGGACCATACCAAACTAAAGAAAATGAAGCTAAAAAACAAATAGATAAATAAATGAGCTAAATAATTCATCCAGAGTGTCTCTTTTGGGTAATTTTTGATGGTCCCCAAGCCCAGATAAAGGAGGAGGGTTAGAATTGGGACATTAAAAAAACAAGAATAAACAGAGGATAGTTTATTTGTAGTTCTAAACATATTTTGGGTGTTTTTATACTCTCCCACAATGTTATTCCTCTCCTTTAACTCATTACAATTTCATGCTTTTACAATTATGCAAATTAGGTGATGACATAATATAGCAACTTTTAGGACAGTCAATACTTTCCTTGTGGATGAGTTGGAAACACTGGTCTCATCTTTTCAATGTCAATGTCAGGCCCACATTTTCAAAATCCCATTCATTAATGTCTTTTTAAAGTTTATTTTTTAATATAACATTTTTTATATGATAATCAGACACATATTCATTAATTAATCTATGATGAATACCAAGACAGAACCCACATGAACATGAAAACTCCGCACAGAAAAGCCCCAGCTGTTCTGTTCTTAAAAATAGACATCTCCTTCCAGTATCAGCAGAGGTCAGGGTGTATCAATGCAAACACGGAGCGTAACAGCTGCACGACACCTGACATTAATGACCACCAGACCTCAGTTTATCTGGTGCACACAGTCTGTTTGGAGATGCCTTAATGGTTTCGGCTGGTGTGTGATACTGCTGCCAGCTGTGAGTAACAAACACAACATCAGTATAAATGTTTCTGCTTATCTTCTTATTCAGTAAAATTAGACTGACACTATTTTAAGGTTCACACATCAATTATAGAGGTCTGAGTTCATCATTATTATCTTTATATTGTCTTGTACATTTTATTAGATTACTTTATCGACATGAAATCTTAGTCTCAATGAGCTTTTTTCTGCATAAATAAAGGTTATAAAAATACTATTGAATACTTATTTTATTTTTTATTTTTTATCCTAAACAGAAGAAAGGAAGTTGGTTAGTGATTGTAAAGATATTTTCTCAAGAGTTTTATATAATATTTATATTATTAAAAACCAGTCTATAAATGTTTATACATGTTTAAAACAGTAGACATAGCTCTACAGACTAGATGGCTCAAATTATTGTGCATGTATATGAATTGCCACTGTATATGAAGTGCATAAGCTCAAAATAAACAACTAAACTAAAATAACTAAACACCGCAGTCCAGTGTAAGACTTTGTAGCCGTGTTTGCACCAGCATATGAAAGCATGTGAAAAATATTCTGTGAATAAGTTGTGAATGATACTTAATAGAGTGAATCAAAGTACATAGTAAACAAAATTAGACGAAGTGATGACATTGTGGTTGTAGATTTGTTTTCTTTGTCCAGACCATATATTTTAAAAACTTCTATGCAAAATGGAAATTTTCCAATAAAAATGTTATTACTTCTGGCTAAATGATAAACTTCATCAGGTAGCAGAGGCATCGGAGACATATTCAGACATTGAAAACCACCTTGGAGGAAAACAAAGACAATATTTATTGAAACTTGTTATGCAGCAGCACAAAACCACCATGTGTTTACTTTCTATTTCAAACTCAGAGAGCAGATGTTACGAATTTGTCTGTGGTGCTTTGCAAAACAAAGAAGATTTTTTTTTGTTTTTTTTTCCAGTTTAAACAAAAGCATTGTGACTCCTAAAAAAGCAGCTGATCAAAGTGTTGGGTGCACTTGATTTCCCCTTCGGCTCAGTCCTATTAGTTTGCAGCTGTGTGCAGCAAAGACTGGTGTGATTCAGGCAGTTTCAGGTTCCTGTGATCTAAAGCATACAGCCCAACAACTTGAAACTACCTACATCACACAGCTCCTGTATGGACCCAGGACGTCCACTTGTGGTGATGGCACTGACAACAACTGCAGATGGAAATCACCAACTCATCTGGATCTGGTTTTGTGCAGCCTAAACGGAGAGAAAAAGGAAATCTGCCTCATTCAGTGGACGACAGTAGTTTCAAATGTATTGAAACAGAATTGAGATGTTCCATAACTTAACATTGACAACATCAAAACCACAGATGTGAGTGAGACGTCAAATTAAAGATCAGACTTATGTTTTGCATTCCCCTTCAAGGTGACATGGATCGTTTTGGGAACTGATCAACCACAACCCATCCTGTGCATATAGGACAATCAGGGCCATTTCTAGCTTCATGGGGGCCCTTAGCAAGATGCTGTTTGGGGGCCCCTTGTCAAACTATCATGAAGAGATTCCTAACCCTTTAGGTGATCTACTAAGATGTCACAATCTATTACACTTCATGAGCAAAACAGATTACAGATAAAATGAAAAATCTAAATTTGAGCCACTCAGGCAAGTTAAACTGATAAAAAACTATAATACAAAGAAAACAATCCTCAATACGTCAATAAGTAAAATAGATTTTGAGTGTTTATAAAAAATGCTTACTTTAAACAAGAAAATACAACAACCACTAAGATAACTTCTTTTGTGATGCCAGTACGATGTTTGTTTTGTTTAATATGCTTGTTAATGAGAATGGTAGGTGGTAGCTGTCAATCAATCCCATCATACCTGCCGGCGGCCCGCTACATCATTAACTGTGGGCCAATGAATATGAACTAATTATGCCACAAAAACACCAGCCACAGTTTATCATTGCAGTTTATTTTATTTATATCTTAGGTTTATTTATTTAATTTTTTTTGAGTATATAAGCACATAAGCATAGATACAGGACATTTTAATTCTCCTCAGATAAGGCTGAACATGCAGCTTTAGGGTCCCCCGGTTGATTTGGGGCCCTAAGCATTTGCCTAAATTGCCTATAGCGAGAAACGGCCCTGAGGACAATAGCATCTGTCTATTAATTTCCAGTGCTTGATTCCATATGAGTCAATAGACACAACTAAGAAAACTAAGCACTGGAAATAAATAGCATCTGTCTGTTTTTTTCCAGTGCTTGGTTTTCTTAGTTGTGTCTATTGACTCATATATGGAATCAACCCTCTTTCCATGTTCAACATTGTTTCTGTGGAACCCCATTGTCTTAAAACTATCAAAAGTCTTGACAATCTGTTTTTTACTAAAGTTTATCCCACTGATGACATGATTAGCATCTGCCTTCCATAACTATCACATATTAGTCTAATGTGAGTGATTTTTGGTCCATCTTTGCTCATAATCCCCTTTTATCTGTTTTGATGGTTTATTGTTTCTGTGAAAAATTTTACCATTTCAGGTTTTGTCCATATGTTTTGTCGATATTTATATTTAAATCTGAATTTGTAATTAGATTTGTGACTTTGAAAGAAGAAGTAGTATTTGAAAGTAGAAGTAGTTTGCTGAATATAGCTCAAAGTCTTTTTTCTAAAAAGTTATCTGGAATAAAATGTAGTGGAGGCGAGATGGTTTGGTGGTAAAATTCTCGCCAGCCTCACATTCCCAAGCCCGGTTGTCAGGAAGGGCATCCTGACGTAAAAACATGTGCAAAATCATCATGCAAAGCAATGATTTGCTGTGGCGAGCCCGAAAGGGAGCAGCCAAAATGGAAAACAACAATATATCTAACTTTCTGGTATAAAATGTTGTATAAATATTGCATGTTAAAAAACTCTTGTTTTTTCAATGAAAGTGAATGATGTAATTCTACAAATCAGTAAGTAAAAGCAAGTTTTCCAAAATTAGACTGTTGGTTAAGGATGTGAATAGAGGCCTGGTTTCAGTACAAAACCAGTGCAATCATCTGCAAATGTTTCTCTGATCAGTTTATTTTACTGATGCCAACACATTTGTCTGGGAGTCCCACCAGAGAGAACAATGACACCAGTGTCATACTTCTACATTTTGTGAAACTTCCAAACAGAATGAGATGTACTGAGGAGGAAGAAATGGTTGAACCATGTGGCCTGATTTCTTAAAGGAAAATAATGGTGGAAATAGTTGTAGTTTCTGGGAATTTCAAGCCTTGACAGGATATAAAGATTACGGGACTTGTCATGTTGCTTCTGTGGCAGCTGAGATCTGATTCATTTAATCGATTACGGACAGTCACTGGACAAGAAATCAACCATCAAATATATGTTTTGCCTTTCAAGACTACACGTTTAAGGCCAAAGTGTACATGATGAACTTGATATGAAAAAGATCATCTTCCAGTTTTTAGAACATGTGGCCAAAACCCAATCCAACAGTTAATTAAATAAATTAATAGAAATGTTGTCTGAAGTAAGAGTTATGTTGTTGCATTAGCACTGAAGCTGAAAACATTTGTAAAGCTCTTAAGTTTGATCAGAACTTGAGAATCGTAAAGCATCAGTTTCAAAAGGAGGAGCGATGATTATGTCTAGATCAACAGATTCTTCTCATTATTTTAGTTGGTAGAACATTAGATTATTAGATTATTTCATATTTCATTACTCAAACGCCTGTTTGAAGGCAGACTGTGATGCTAATGGTTTGTTGGTTTGGAAAAGAATGTTGGAAAAGTGGCTTGTGACCGAAGGCTCTATGTTTCAGTTCACCCGACTGGGAGAGAAATTGTTGGTTGATTTGCCTTTGAGCAAGGCAGTCAACCTCTCCCTGCGCCTCTACTGCATGTGATGTGTGATGGCTTATGATTGCAGTTCAGTTTCAGTATGTTTTGTGTGTACATTTGTAGAATATACCATCAAAGATTCTTATTCTTAATTCAGGTGGCTGGGTAATAATAAATGAAATAATCTGATATTATCTAACGTTGTACTAGATATGATTGGAGTTGGTAAGATGAAAATTTCTCCAAACATAAATTAAGAAAGTCAATTTAAATCATGATTTATCTTCTCTCTAAGGATTGCATTGTTGAGGTTTTGGTTCACTTCCATTTTAATCTCCAAGAAAATGAGTTTGGTAAATCTTTTGGCAAGCTCACAACCTGCCGCGGGCTGTTTTTGTCTTTTGGAACACAACCCAAGATAAGACCCAATTTGTAATAAACTATAAGATCTGCTGGGATGTGCAAAGTACTGAATAAAGAACACTACACAGCCTCTTTACTTCTATAAGACTTTTTCATCAGTTTCTGTCTCCCCAAAGACAGCGTTCAATAGCACCACACTGTTCCCATTTAGAATCAAAAGACCGAAGGAAACCAGACAGAAGTTTAATATATGCCAAGAATCATTACAAAGTTTTACAAATAATGTATCCCTGATAATTAAATTACAGTTTGACCGTCACGCAAGTACACTAACTTGGTTAAGGTTTTTATGTGACAGTTGCAGGGGCTACAGTAATGCCTTCCTCTGGTTATAATCAAATGATTAGAGTGCATGTGACTGAATCCAGCAGCAGGAGGTCAGACCGCTGCTCTAAATCACATCTAACAAGTAAAATCCCCTCAGCACCAGGTTCCTGCTCGGCTTAATGAATATCCAACTGTGTGACCTCCATGCAGAAAGTTTGGAAACCTCTTGAGCTGCTCCGCCATCTTCTGTTGCCGAGTTGAGAAGCAGCAAAAGGCAAAGACATACGATGAGCTTTGTGAGGAAACAAAGACAGACAGACTGACGTCAGCTTGGAGGTTGGCCAGCGAACAGAACAAGTTTTATATGGGAGTCACATCGGGTGGATTTAGTAGATGAAGGTGCCTGTGAAAGAGAGGAGCAAAGATCAGACATCATCAAAAGGAAATGTTCCGAGCCCTCCTAGGCATGAGAAAAGACAGTCCGACCTCACCAGAAAGATGGCGGTTGGTTTTTGGAGTGACTTAAAACGACCAGTGTTGATATACCTCTGGCAACGGTGTGGCAAACACTTGTGGTTTTATGAATGAATGCTGGCTAAAGACGTTGGTCAGGTGACGTCATTAACAAGGAAAAAAAACGTTCAAAGGAGGCAGCAGGGGATGGATATGACAGGATAACTCCATCTACGAGCTAAACACAGGAGACCACGATTCATGACCTACTGCATGATGTAGATCATCATTAAGTAGGTTTCTTTTTTTAGGCTTTACCGTGGTCTTTTCCCTAATCCTAACCTGCTAGCTTACCTTAGCCAGGACATTGTCACAGACTAATTATGACTTTAGCTTTAACCCTTTAACTACCCCACCAAGAAAAAACCTGATGAGAAAAATTTAGTTTGCATTTCTTATTCTCTTGGGTGAGTAATTTCTAGATTTTTTTCTTTTAGTTTACTTACTAATAGTCAAAAAGTGTCAAAAATTGTTTATTAAGTTAATTCTTTCAACATATTCAGGATGTACTACCACTAAATGTTTAATATTTACATTAATAGATGAACAGAGGTTTTGATTTTATAGAAAATAATCCTTTATTTTATATCGGCCTAATTTTTTTTAACTCTTACCATAAAGCGACACATTATTTACATATCTACTTTAAGTTTTTTGTGGTATCAAATAAAGTAATAATGATCAGGAAGGCTTCTACTATGATATGCTAAAAAAAAAGTATTCATATCATTCATATTTTCACCAAAAATAGTAAACTGTCTTTAGTGATTTTAATCTTTCTTGCCTCAGTTAAGTTCAGATAACTTTTGGTAGTCCACTTATTGAAACATACGAGACTCAAAATGTGCTAAACCATATGGACGAGCAAGCAGTTAAAGGGTTACTACTTTTTGAAGAGGAATTATTTTTATTTTCCCAAGACCCACTTCAAGTTTTTGGATGAAACATAATTGGATAATGATGAAAATCTCACGGTGTGTGTGAAACACGATAAACATACTAAGAAGAAAAACATTTACAATACAGGACAAGGTCAAATGAAAAATATGCAAGAATGTGAAAAAAGAGATACCAAGGGTAGAGTGACACAAAGATTCAAGTTAGAAACTCATTTGCATGATGGAATGAATTTAATGATTTTATACACTGTTACCCATAAAGTTGAATTGATTTTGTTTTTAGACACATTCCTCTTGTTTTTTTTTTTTTTTCTCCCTATTTCTGCACATCGATAATCACCTTTAACCAGGTACAATGATTACATACTGAGCCCCTGTCACACTTTATCCGTCAAGGATGAATCACATTGTCACAGTCATTTCATAAACTATTTTTTCTGACTTTATGGAGAACGGTGTAGTTGTCACAATATGAGTTTCACATCAGTGAGGTTGACTTTGGGGACATTTCAGAGCTTTTCACTTTTAATCAGTAAAGAAGTCGAATTTGTACCGTTTTATTTACAAAAGTACCTGTATTTCAGTGTTTACTTATGTGAACATATAATTATCATACCTGTCAAAGCATTTTAATATGAGTACGATATTTGATCCCTTGTAATATTTTGTATTAGCAATTGTCATCAGTTGAGGTTGTCTTTTTGATTTATTTTCCAACACATTCAGAATATATAACATATACATCTCAGATATTGATCCTATATCCATAAACATGTCTCTTTTAACATGATGTCTTTCCAGTCAGTTATGCTTGTATCTCATGAATTGGACTCATGAGACCCCTTGTATTAACACATGAAGACCCAAACATTTATTGGCAACTAAAATTATTCACTGATCTAAAATGTTTAATACCTGTTGATCCTCTAATCCTATCAATACGTGTAAATAATCAGTGTAAAATGCAGTTTGTCATCGTTTCATGGTCATCAGGTATAACCCATTTAAACATTCAGAGGCTCTGGAGTGAACATGGAAACACCATCATCTTCTACAACATTGATTCACCAGTAAAACCCATGGAGTTGGATCAGTGACAGTGGATGGAGACATTTATTTTATGTTCAGTTAATGATAGACTTTGCAGAAAGATTTGTTTTTCTTCAGTTTTCGCTTTTTTGGAAATAATAACCCTCAACTTTAACCTGAGCTTTAACAAACATCTACATAATCAGTAAATTAAATACAGGAAAATATTGTATTTTCACTTAGAAATGCAAAATAGAGAGGATAATATTAGAATAAATGGTGATAAATCATTTAAGAAAGGTTAAAAATGGAGAGAAAACTAATTTAAGAACTGCCACAAAAGAGGCGCTGGGTCTTTATGAGTTAATCAGTAATTTTAGATACACAATTTTTTTTGTAATTTTGTGGGATGATACTATGTTTCTGTTGCACATGTGTTTATTATGATTCGCTTTCAGAGCTTAAAGTTTTTGGCTCCTCTGTACATGGCAGGTGACTTCAGAAAATTTGAGACAGAAAAGTTTTTTTTACCAGCTATCAAACTGTGACCAAAAATTCTTTTAGCAGAAAGATTTAAACAAATATAAGACCTATGTTTGTTTTTGTGTTTGTACAAGAATAAGTGTTGCACTTAAACAAAAATTTAATAGCAAACATAAGCTCCAAATGTATTTGCTCAGTATGGAATCTGCCCACCTACTAATCTTTACATCCTACACTGATCACGTAGATCTCTCTTAGCTTATAAATACTTCATAAAGGCTTTTTGAAACTTCATATTGCATGAAAATACTTTATTTACTGACCACAGTTGTGATCCCTGCATAATGTTCACCAAAAAATAAGCTTCCTTATGACAGTCTAAGATTTAAGTGTGTTCAAAATTATTATTTACCAAAAAAAAATTAAAAATCCAAAAAAAAAAGCTCACACCCTAATATTTTGTACATGCAGTATCATAATATTTCCAGCGTTTTTTGGACACCATGACATTACTGAACCAAGTGAAGGATTCAGATCGTAAAACTGACCCCCCAGCCTTGTACTGTAGGCACTAGGCATGATGGGTAATCACTTCATCTGCCTTTGTTCTCACTCTGGAACAGGGTCAATGTGGACTCATCAGACCACAACTGATGGATGAAGAAGACATGAGAAGCTCCTCACTGCATCAGTTAAAACACTTGTTGCAGCTGAAAATTACTAATGACTGCAGTAAATATCCAGTGTAAGGATCTGAACCACAGTTGTAGAAAAAATTATTAGACCACCCTTTGTTTTCTTCAATTTCTTCATTTTAATGCCTGGTACAACTGAAGGTGTATTTGTTTGCACAAATATAATGAAAACAACAAAAATATGTCTGTTTAAGAGCTCATATTTATCCATCTTTCATGGTTTTCGGGTTCTTGCATCAATATCTATGCCATTTTACTGTCAAAAAACAGTGCTTTTAGACATCCCATGTTTTCTGTCTGTTTTAGTCACATGATACACACAGGAGTTAGTATTTGATTGCATAACCATTATTTTTAATGACTTTTGATGGTCTAATATGTTTTTTTCCATGACTCTGTAGTCAAATCAAGGATGAGGCTTTTTTTTGGCTTGCCTGTGTAGTTCTGCCATCTCTACCTCAAACTACTCATCACACTAACAAACCTGTGGCCAAAAATTTTCAAAAATAAGTCTATTTATGGTACAAAATAATCCAGGGCTGTCAAAATAATTTTAGTTCAGTCCAGTGGTCTGATCCACTTCCAATTCTGAAGTGGGTCAGACCAGTGAAATCATGGCATAACATATAAATCCAACTCCAAGCAAAAAGTAAAAAACAAACAAAAAAAAAAAAGTTTACATCTACAAAGTATCCTCTAAAAAATGTGTGAATATCATGAACAACCATAAACAAACTAACATTTCTTCGGAAAACGTGCAATTTTAACAATATTATGTCTAATTTTTTTCATTAGAAATTCCAAGTCATAGTGAATCTACAAATCCACAAAACATTTAGTAACACACAGAATATTAGTAAAATTGCACCCACTTAAGACATTTCAGGTTGGTCATATTTGTCCAGATTATTCACATTTTTTGTGAAAGGATAGTTTTTAAATGTAAGCAGTTTGTTGTCAGTATTTATAGGTTGTTACAACAGTATTTTACTGATTGGAGTGATACTTAAGATGGAGTTGGGCTGAAAGTGGAACCTGAACTAAAATAATTGATAATAACATCTGTGCAGTGTTGTAACAGAATACATGTAATGTAATTATGTATTTAGAATACAAAATATGAGTACCTGTATTTTGTTAGAGTTACAGTTGTTACAGTTACAATTTTAATACAGTTGTTACAGTTAACTGGTGAAATGTCCAGGGTGTACCCCGCCTTCACCCTTAAGTAGCTGGGATAGGCTCCATGCGACCCCCGTGA
>JAPTGZ010000027.1:6494766-6507352 GCA_029814645.1 Fowleria isostigma | reverse complement strand
ATTAGATATGTAAAAAAACATTTAAAACATAAAATAATGGATTATTTGTTATAAAATCAAAATTTCTGTTCATCCATTGCTGCAAGTCTTAACCATTTAGTGGTATTACATGATGAATATGTTGAAACAGTTAACTAAGTAGGTAATTTTTGACACTTTCTGAGTTGATATTAGTAAGTATGGTAAAAAAATAATAATTTAGAAATTACTAATTCAAGGAAATGAGAATGCAAACTTTTTTATTTATCAGGTTTTTCTTGTTGAGGGGGTTAAAGGGTTAAAATCCCTAACCCTAAAATGGATGTTTAGAGTTTTTGTTTTGCTTTTTTTTTTTTTTTAAATTTCCTTTATCTTTGACAGTCTTTTAGAGGAGGTATTCTGTACCATCTGTACGATACGGAAGTAGAACTCAGAAATAGAAAGTCGACAGCTCTCACAGGAAACGTAACATCAGGAGAGCCATCAACATATTTCCCACAGACTCGAAGAGAATTGGGAAATAAACTATGAATGAACGTGTACAATCTGGTTCTGTTGACCCCTGGCACATCATAACCATCGGGAAAAACAGAAATGTGTCTACTTTAGCATTTATGGCGTTTGCATTCATCAACAAAAACACAAACCGTTGGATGTAAAATGGGTTTGTGTGGCCAAGAAAGAAAGACAAAAGGCACATTAAAAAAAAAAAAAAAACATAAAATGGGTTATGGCTGCATAATGAAAGCATGTGAAGCAAATGGAAGGACTTAAAAGTGTTTCATCACAGTCCGGCGTCTCCATCATATTTTCGATAAATTGCACAGGATGGGGGTGGTGATGACAACTGTGATGAGTTAAATGCATCAATACGACCGCTCGTCATTCCAGCTTAAAAACACACACACCTGGACATGGTGAAAGGTTAAACAGAGGACCATACGTCCCAGAGGATTCCCAAATAAGTGTGTAACATTATAATTCAGATGACTGCGGTACAAACAGGAACCTCAGCAATGCAAACAGAGGAGCATACTTACACATTTACACAAATTAAATCATCATCACATGCAAAATAGTCAAGTATACAGACAGACATTTACCAAATCTATCAATGTTTTGCTGTTTTACTTAAATTTACTCATGTATATTTGACGATGAACAGATTATTATTATACAGAGTATTTTATCAGTAATAGTTTTAAACGTGTTCTGGCTGTAAAGTAAAATGGCCATTCAGTTTCTTTAACATTTACACATAAAAGTAAAAAGTAATCATCCTTTAACTCTTCAACTGCTTCATCAACCATATGGTTTATCACATTTTGTCTCTAAATTTTAATAAGTGGAGTACCAAACTTATCTGAACCTAATTGAGCCAAGAATGATGAAAGTCACTAAAGACATTTGGACTGTTTTTGGTGAAAATATGACACATATTAACACTTTTTTGAGCATGTCATAGTATAAGAGGCCTTCCTGAACATAATTACATTATTTGATACTGCAAAAAAACTTAAATGAAATAAATAATGATTTTCTAAAAACATGTTCAACCAAATTTGTGTCTTTATGGTAAGAGTAGAAAAATTATAATATGAAATAATGGATTATTGTTATAAAAAGCTGTTCATCTATTGCTGCAAATATGGAACATATAGTGGTAGTACATCATGAATATGTTGAAAGAATTAACTTCTTAAGTAATTTTTTGACACTTTCAGAGTTTGTAATAAGTATGGTAAAAAAATAAAAATCTAGAAATTATTCACCCAGTGCAATAGAATATGCAAAAAAAAACCAAAACGTTTTTCATCAGGTTTTTTTCTTGGTGAGATGGTGAAAGGGTTAAACTGGGAAAAAAAATAATGATTTGGCATTTTATCTTCATGGACTTATACAAAAATTTGCATAATTCATGAAAAAAATATCAACTTGTGTGGAGCATACACTTCTATTTAGAAACTGTTACCGTGTATTTAATGGAGAAGGTTCTGTATTTCTTTATTACCTGCATGAAAACACAATAAATTACTTCAGACTTCAAGATTTCAATTGGCATCAGAAAATATAGAAATGTTTGGTACTAATTTGGTATTTATTTTTCTTTTTTTTTTTTTTTTTACATTCTTCTTCTTATTATGTGTGTGTTTTGTTCCTTGATCTTCACTTTTTTTTTTTTTTTTTAATTTATTAATTGACAATTTAATATATACACTTACATTTTTTACTTTATTCATTTTGATGTCTATAATCTGTTGTGTTTTATTAGTATTTTTCTGTTTCTTGGGTATATTTGGGTTCTGCATGTTGTGTTAAAGCTAGTTTTGGTGTAATAATGCACGTTTACAACTAATTTCTCTGACATAATAACCTTACACGTTGAAATAGTGACACTGGGGGTGGGAATAAATAAGTTTTACTTCTCACGTCCTTTTGGGCTCCTAGGGTTGTATATTAGTCGTGAATTAGTGTTTATGTATATTTGTGTACAAATAATGATATGTGTATTATTTCATCTTGTGTCTACAATCTGTTGTTTTATCAGTATTTTTATCTTTATTAGGTAGATTTGTGTTTTATATGTTGTTTCAAAGTTAGCTTGGTGTACTAATTAATGTTTGTGACAAATTTATTTATGTATATTTGTGTAGACATAATAAAATGTATATAATACGTGGATGTTATTTATGTTATTGCGAATTGAAGCAGTTTTAAATACGGAGTAAATAAACCAATCAGTCAGTCAACTAATAAGAGTTTCGAGTTGTACAACTATAAAATGGAACCAAACTGAGTCTCTATGTTGGGTAATTATTATTAAATGTGTTTAATGCCTGTTGGTTTGTTAAGCCCCTATTCTAACTGTTATAAGACAATCAAAAATCAAAGCTTCGTGAGGTCTCCGAAAAAGACACGAACTCACCATGAGACGAGGTCACACGGATTCACTCCTGGTCACCTGCAGGAGAAATGAAAGTACATTTATTGTGAATAAATTAAATTAAAATCTCTGAAAATAGTCAAAAGAGGCGTGTGCCGCAAGTCTGAAACCCCGGTGTATGGCTGTGGTATTATTTGTTAAATACTTGAGGTGTTCCTGGGATTTAAGTCCAAGTTAAGTTTGTATTTTTACATAAAATAAAAGAAAAATATCCACCAAAGAAATTACAGTCCAGCCTCATCACTCATCCGTCGCCTTTTTCCTCTTGGTCAGAATCTCCAGACGCTGTTTTTATTTCTCATTTGCTGATGTCTTTTTTTTTGTCCAGGGGGAAATAGTGATAATACTTGGAGGATGTGCTCAGCTGGTCCGGGTCTTGTGGTTCTGGAGTGTGACTGACGGATCCATGCTGCGGCTCCGTTAACCTGACGCGCCTTTACGCAGACAGTACGTGCGTTCGTGCGCCTCGGAGGTTTGGAGGTTTTGTCGAACTGCGGCGGAGAGGCCAAACCGTGCATGTCCACTCCATTCCTGTCGTCTTCTTCTTTTCTTCTTCATCCCGTGCGTAATCCGCGCTGCGCCTGTTTCCCATCATCCTCTCAGATGTGTGAGGTAAGAGGTGGATGCGTCCTGACCTCCACCTGTGCGCTCTGTTCTCATCTGCAGGCGGCGCTGTCGGCCCAGGTACTGAGCCCGTACGTGGACACGATACTCCGCGTCCAGCTCCAGGGACCGGAGGGAGGGCTAACAGAAGGGTTCCGGAGCCGGCAACCGAGCACCGACAGCCGGGCAGTCCGCCGCCGGGACCGGGCCTCCTGGGTCCGGGTTCCCCTGGAGGACCGGTGTGCAATTTGTGTGACGTTGTGAATTTAGAAACCTTTAAAAATAACGAGGCAGTGTGTATCTGGCGACGAGAAATAAAACTTAAAAAAAAAAAAAAAAAAAAAAAAAAAAAGCAAATAAATATACAAAATAAAATAATACTAACAATAATAAAAAGTAAAAAACGAATTAAAAATGCCAACAAAACCCGTCAATTATTATTTCTACTACTGTAATTACTAATAATTGTTTTATAATAATTAATATCAAAATAAAATCAGGCTGCACCGAAGAATTATTTTCATTGTTTATTTATCTGTTCGCCATTTGGTAGATAATATGTCAGTGGAATCTTTCTAAAACCCAGGAGAACAGAATAAATATATAGAATACTCTTTATTTATACATATGGCCGTGTAGAAAATTGGCATACTTTAGAAACTGTTAGATAATGTAAACTTTTTTTTTTTCCACGTAAAACATAAATCGAACCAACGACGGATATAGTCAAATACAAATAAAAAAACCAAAAAAATATTAATGATCACAGCTGTTATCGTAGTAGTAGTAGTAATTATTATTATTATTTTTATAATAATAATAATTATTATTTATTATTATTATCCTTGTATGAACAATAATGACCGAGTCTTATGCGTTTGTGACAGCTTTAACTTAAAAAATGTAAAATCCGTCTCATGTTGTGGAAGCATAAATTGTCATGAATGTAAAGTAAACGTATATTAAAATTTCAACGTGACACTCCGTCATTCCTCATTCAGACCCGGCGCACAAGACTCAAGGTAGAGACAGTTCTTTATGGAGAATTAGTTGAAATCCAAGTAGTAACACACACACACACACACACTCACACACACATACGTGCGTTTTACGCATGTAGACGTTCCACTGACTCATATTTAAGCAAACCACGACATGCCGTAAACCGAAGCCCAACGTCGTCTCTAAAACAACTCTAAAACCTCCAAATATGTATTTAGGATTTAAAAGACGGGGGTTTTGTCTAGGAAATATGAACACACACACACACACACACACACATAGAGCTGTTCCCATAAATAGAAAAATATTTTTCAGACTACTGCGAACAGTTCTCATTGAAGTAACGTAACATATATATATTTATATTTAACTGTCATATTCTACAGGTAAAACAGAAGGTGTAGGACGTTTTTATAATATTTAGGAATTCAAGCCCATATGTGTTACAGGCCTGTTATTTGTATTTTTTTCAAGGGTATTTATTATTAATGTAGAACTATAATGAATAATATCACACTAAATTACAGTTAGCTCCTTCTTACCCATCTTTTTCTTCTTCTCATCACTATGAAAAATGAAACGCAAACAGAAGTGCATGAGTGTAAGGCAGTGTGTACAGTAAACCTCAGAGACCTGCTCTGTAATTACACTGGAAGATGGCGGATAGTTGTTTACGCAGCATAAGTCTGTTGCGTACCGCGGTGCATTTTGTGTAAGTCTGAGTCGGTGTTGGAGTTTCTGCGTAAATGCTGCCTTCATCCACACGCACAGCCTCGGTCGTCGTCTTCCTCCTGCCTCTTTATCCTCCTCCTCCCGCCGCGCACAGACCACTTCTCCCAGCACGCAGCCTGATCTCCAGACCCACTTTACGGTGCTTTGTGTTTCCGAGCGCAGACCGAGGTGGTTTGAAATAGAAAACCTATGCTTTAATAAGAAGAATTTACGACGACGTGCGTCCCATACCGCCGACTAGATACGGTTACAACATGGAATTTGCGCTGTGTGTCTCCAAAGCCTGCGGCCCTGCGTTACGCACCGCCGCCTGTTTGGTTTTTGCACCAAAGGTTATTAAGTTTATGCGGATAAAAAAAACATCTGCGTAATTCTGTAACAGATTAGTTCGTCCTGAATTATGTGTGTTGTGATTTTTTACTTATTTCTACCTCTAACAACTAGACGCAAACACAAATTTCCAAGCTTTTATTCAAATAGAGCATTAATTCCTCAATCCGCAGAGAAATTTATCAACATTGACAACTTCTGAGAACTGATTTGAATAACTTTATAAAGAAAAACAGGCAAAAAAATCTCTGACTTCAGCTTCTTAAGTGAGAGTGTTTTCTGTTTTCATTCCTTTGTGATTCGTAAATTAAATATCTCTGGACAAAACCACTGAATGCGTCACCTTATCTTGTGGGATTTCTTTTCTTTCTGTCTTAATTCTAACATTTTAAGAAGTCAAAAAGCAAATATTCCGACATTGAAAACCACCAGACCTCATTTAGTTGCAGTTCTAGTCTTCACACACTTGTAATGCAACATCCAAAACACATTCAACCCAAACTTCAACTACATTTTTTCTTCCTCCACATGAATATTAGTAGACCTCCACCAGTGAGTGTGGAGCAGACTGACATCTGTGGGATGATTAAGTACCCAAAAATGTGACTCTAAAAAGGCTGTGAGAAGAAGAACAAGAAGAAGTCTAAATTCATACCAAATGTGTGAAACCTGCTGCCACTTTAAAGTTTCTGAACGGTGTTGGTCTACAGCTACGAAGAACACAAGACAAGTTAAAACCGGCGTAGAAATCCATGATCTTTAGGACTGGAAGGATGTTAGCCTGCAGTTTGTAAAAAATAAATCCCTGTACAATACGGATATTTATTCAGCATAAAAGAGCCCATACATGTTCAGTTTAAGGGGAAATATTATTTATGTCTCTCATGCATCTTAGGTTCATTATGTGTAACTACACTGTATATGTGTATCAGAATTAGAAATACTTTCTTAACCCCGGGGGGAAACTTACTTTCCCAACTGCTCCTCACACAAGTAGAGTAGAAAATAAAAAAGGGATAAGAAATATAGTAATAAAATATGCGTTAAGTAACAAAATTTAGCGTTAAAATAAGCATAAGCGAGTAAAACTTGATTAACACTATTTATATTGTGTGACAAAATGAAACGTGTTAAAAAGACAATACACAGAGATGTATCTATTGTAAATATGTAAATACAAATACAATTTGACTGAGTGAATATGTATTTACGTACAAAATACGTAAAATAAAGAGCAGATTCTGTTATTTTCATGTTTCACTGTTGAATGTTTCTGCCCATCTTTCTGCATCCTTTTTTTTTTTTTTGCTGTACACACTTGCAATTACCAATAAGTTTTTTATGATCTTAAATAATATGTATTTTTAGAAATTTTATTTACTAGCCTAACAGTCCATCTTGCAGTTTTGAAGCTCATCATGCATTTCCTTTTTTCCTTGTTTCCTTTTTTTAATGGTCTATGACGGTGCAGAGGGTTGCCTCTGTTGCCTCAGTTGCCTCTGCTGGCTGCTGGACAACGGGAAGAAGGCAATTCAACCCTGCAATAAATTAATTTCAGGGAGAAAGACGTGGAGGGGGGGCAAAATTACTCTCTTTGTCTTTAAGAGCCCGCCATAAAAATAAAAAAAAAAGAAAGAGAAAGACATAAAGAGAAGTGTTAGGCAGACAGGAAGGAGAGACGCCATCACCTCCAGCCTCGTCTCCAGACCAAACATCCTCGGACATGACTCGTCCTGTGTCCATGTCCACACCTCGTCCTGCTCCATCTGTCGGTCCTCCAGTCTCCTCCCATTTGTTTTCGTCGGTTCTTCGACTATTTCGACTGGTTTGAACCCGCTTCGGTCATTTGATTTGAGCTCCTTCATCAGCCCAAACTCTTATTTTCTCATCCTCTTGTTATGATTCCTTCATTTCTTTATTTTCATCCCCCTTCCCTTCTGTCTAATGCACCCCCCCACCTCCACCCTTCCGACCCCTCCCTCTTTTACTCTACCTCTGTGGTTCCGGTACCGCCGATCCTCTTCTTCTCCCATGTGGATGTTTTTGGGTTTTTGGGTTTTTTTTAGACTGAATGACATCTAATCCTCACAGAAACATCCACCTCGTCCTCGGTCGTCTTGAAGGTGTCGCTGTCATCTACGGGGAGACTCCAGGACATATGCAGATGGCGCAAGGTATCCACCGGAAAGAAGGTGTGGGATGCTGGACCCTACAAGTGGAACAGCTGGAACCGGAGATCCGGCTCTGGTGGACTTTTTAAACCAATCCGACAGGGCTTTTACCCCCCACTCTCATGTTATTGGACAGGCAGACCCGTTATTATTCTGGTACACTTGACTGTTTGGACTTGATGCGGTGGGTGTGGGAACTTGTGAATGGCACTGCGATCCATTAAAGAGTTAATGGAGACGTGCGCCGCCTGTATGCGCGTCCGGAGCTCTGACATTGCCCGGGCAACGTTTGCAAAAAGGAGGACGAGGAGGGGGGGTGTTTTGGCTTTGATGGGGGAGTTAGAGACGGAGTTTGGACGGAGACGCTTCCTGTCGTCCGGCCAATAGCAGTCTGAGGTTCACGGACAGACCACGCCCCCCCGTGCGTAATGGCTCCATCCTTCAGTCGTTCTCTGGACAACAGGCTCCATATCGCTTTCTTTATATATATTCTCCCTCTGTTTCAAATAAGAACCATGCGTATTTCGGAATCTAATGGTGGGCAGGAGGCCGAGGCAGACTGAGGACCCGACTCCCAAAAGCTGCATTCAATTAGAGTCCAGCTGAACGCACAACCCTCTGCGGAATTTCCCCTTCGATTAGACCCCGAACATCGCTCAAAGACAGACTCATGTTCTATGAAGTATCCCAATGCGCCGCAGACATGTCCTACTTATTTTAAGAAGCTTAAACTATGATCAGGATTAAAAAAAAAACACACAAGAAAGAAGCAATAAATGGGCCAAAAGAGGTAGATTCACTAAAACTGAGCCTGGCTGAATGTGCTGATTTCAGCAGTGTGCATTTACGCATTGGTTACACATGTCTGGTGTTCCATCTGTGGGACTGGACAGCACTGGAACCCACTGTGGTTTCACTTTGTCCCCATTTAGATCTGTAAGAGATTTAAATAAAATAGAATACAGCCAGGTTTACGACCAACCTTTGACTTTGAACATTTTATTTAGATTTTCAGAAAATTAACAGAGGAAAATGGCTGTGACTAGACATGTCTGTATACTGTTGTATATTTTTATAGTTTTTTTTTAATTTATTTTTGTGAATATTGGTTCCTTTCTGAATGGAACAGGTAATGTGTATCTCCTGGTTAGTTTTCTAACAACATATTTCAAACCATAAAGCTGAAAATCATCACTTTAAACCACAACTACATGTTAGATGACAATATTGATCAGTTTATTTAATGCTTATTTTGTTCATTTTCTTGATCATTCTGTTGGCTTTTGTTCATTAACAAGAATATTTTTTCTTTTGTCCATTTAACTGTTTTTTTGTTTGTTTGTTTTTCCCACTTTTTTTGTTTGTTGGTTATTTTGGTTCATTCTACATGAAGAGGATATTTATTTTTTCTTATGTTTTTTTTTTTTTCATTTTTATTAATTTTTTGAGCTTCTGCATTTCATGTACAACACTTATAAATACTTCATTATATGTACATAGACATACATAGATATTTGTTGCAAACATCATATACATAGAGAATTTTACACCAACAATATACATAGAAACATTGGTTGTAAACATTATGTTTACAAAATATATATATTACATGAATATATACAGCAATTCACTATTAAAATATAATCCTAGTAGCCTGAAAGGGAGTGAGAAGAAGTCAAACTTATTTACTCCCGCCCCAGTTTCATTACTTAAATTTGTATGGTTGCAATTAAGTCAAAGAAATTAGCTGTAAACATTCATTAGTACACCAAAATGAACTTTAACAATTGCATTTGGGTATATTTAAATCAAAGTAAACTTGTAAGCTAATGCTGCTGCCCCTATAATAAACCAACAAAACTATTCTGTTTCTATTTCATGCTTCATGGGATTCACAAATTGTTCCAATAGTAAAATCCAGCCCTGATGGCCACTGTAATCCCAAAAAAGATTCAGTGAGGGTGAATTTTATGAAGACAGCTGAAGGTTTTCTTTCAATATTTATTAAGTCCTTGTAACTGAAAAATCTGGGGTGGAAAAAAAATGGGTGTACTGCACTTTGAAGTAATGCTTCACTGTCAGCTTCAGTTATGGCCTTTTTTTTTTTTTTTAACACAATTTCCGTCACTACCCAAACTTGTGTCCATTAATGTACAGTTACATACACGCCAAAAGGGGAAAAGAATCTAAATTAGAAGACAGTGGGAATGTCTGACACATAACTTCTGATGTATTTCTCCCAAAATAGTCAGAGGATATGATCAACAGAATGCAGTGCAACATTTATGCCTGCAGGTGTCGCTGTTTCCCCCTAAATCGCATATGCATTTTGTTCAGGAGAGGTTGCATTAATTCAAACCACTAAAAATAAAATAATACTAACACTTTTACATGATGAAATAAATAAAAATAGGTAAGTGCATACCTACATACCTACAGCTGCCTTGTGATTTCTCTGTAAACCAAGTAAACTAAATCATAACACAGATGGAACCTTTTTAACTCTCGTTTCATTGAACCCTACATTAGAGTAAAAGGTTACACATCATTTAAAAGTGAACATGTCCTTGTTTCTGTCTTTAACATGTGGATAAAACTACATTAGTTTACACATGACTGTCATATATTTGTCTTTACAAGAGACATAAACAGCTCACACGACAATCTGAACAGGCGACTATATCTGAAAGTCAAACCGTGCAAAAGGCTGGAATGTTTGTTACAGCTGCTACGATTTAAGTTAAATCAGTCCCATGGGAATCCAGTCAACAGACTTTTCACATTATTAATTAAATTTTTAATCATTTAAGACACTTAGTAATTATTCATTAGTATTTATTCATTGTATTAGAAAATGCATGGGGGCTTTTTAAACAGTAGTCACATTGATTCTTGCATAAATATCTGTCTAGGATCAAGCTGCATGTCAAGTAATATTTTCAAATAAAACTTGCC
This sequence comes from Fowleria isostigma, assembly GCA_029814645.1. NCBI lineage: Eukaryota > Metazoa > Chordata > Actinopteri > Kurtiformes > Apogonidae > Fowleria > Fowleria isostigma. The sequence continues at coordinate 6,496,636 of JAPTGZ010000027.1, read as the reverse complement.
AAAAACTGGACATGTTTTTGCATGAACCAGACTCAAATGAGGTGTCAGCTGCATGTGAAGCCCAGATGGATGATGAACAAAAGGCAGCACAGATAACTATGGTCTGTCGATGGACGCACATATGGAATCCAGAAAGACCTTTTAATATTAATGCCTTTTCATTTTCTGCACAGATGACATAGCACTGTATCAACTGTGTCTGTAAACCATCACCTTTTACTGTTTTCAAAGACAGAGGTCAGCTAATGTCCATGCATTCTGTGTAACTGTAAGACTGAACAAGATATACCATTAATTTTGATGGAGGCCACAGTGTCAGCACTGGGATTAGGGTCCGAGTTAGGGTATGGAGTGTCCTGTTTAAGCTTAGTTTCTGCATCATCAGGATAAACTGTTAGTTTGGTGTTTTTAAAGTGAGCCATAGATCATCTGTACAGTAGGATACAGTGAAATACCATTTTGTATATGGATTTGCATAATGGTTTGTCATGGGACTGTTTTGATTTAGAGTCACAGCAGTTTGTGTATTCATGATACAAAAAGATAGAAAAAACACTTTTAGGACATTTGGAGCTTTCTACCTTTTAGCTATACAATGGTACAATGATATTACTAAATTCTTACTTCATATTTCAGGTTTGTGCCCTGTCTATCAGCTCCTCAGTCAGCTCAGATAATATAATGTATATAATATGACATACTTATAATCTAACATGCAAACATTTAAATCATCATACACCACACTGATGTGTGGAAATCCACACTTTTTTCTGCTGATTTTCTGCAAATTCACTCCAGTATTTCCATAATAGAGCTGAAATCTTAACAGTAGACTCTATCTTGATAACATGATCACACTGGTTATATATTCACACCTAAAAAAAAAACCCCAAAACATTTAATTTCATAAATGATACCTAACTGAAAATGATAACACTGTCTTGTTAAAACACAAAAACCTTGTAACTGTGTATAAAAATACAAAGCACACCAAGGCTACGTTTAGAAAGTCCACCGTAAGCTTTACAAAGTGTTTGAGTTTCAATCAGAGCTGAAATGATAAATTGATTAATTGACCTGAATCAGTTTTAAAAATATTCAATTACAATTTCCCTGAATCATAGCTAAATTTCCTTAATATCAGTCCTGCTTAAACATTCATTCCACTGGTGTGTTTCACACAGACACATGACGCCAGGATCAACACAAACATCATGGAGCGTAGCTCAGGAGAGACGAGGACAAAAAGGCTGAAAATGTCTATATGCTCTTTTTTCCACTGGGACATCACTTAATCCTTTAAACTTTTAAGTGTTCACTCAAACATTGAAAATATTTATCTATTTTTTACGTTATTCCATCTTAATAGTAAGCTGGATATAAATGTGTTAAAGACTGCAGTCCACATTGTTTATAGATGTCGCTAGACTTGTTTGTTGTTTATATCTATAGATATTTTTATATATAGTTTTACTCTTGTTATTGTTGTCGTTATTTCTATATAGATTTTTTAAATACATCTTATTTTATTTTTATACTTTTTGTAGTTTGTTTTAGCTGGTTCTGGAATAAAGAACAAGTTATTTGTCATTTTCAGACATGGATTGTTCACATTTTTAGTTGTTTTTTTCTGCCTAATTCAAATAATAATTTTGCTAGAATTGAATTGAAGAATATAATCAATAGATGAATTGAGAGCTACCATATTTTTTGGACAATAAGTCACACTTTTTTTCATAGTTTGGCCGGTCCTACGACTTATACTCCGGTGTGATATATATGTTAAAATACATCATTTCACATGTTCTTAAATGTGATTTTCACACTGACCGACATGACCAAGGAGTAAACATTACCTACCACCAGAGGG
>JAPTGZ010000027.1:6270151-6284346 GCA_029814645.1 Fowleria isostigma | reverse complement strand
AAATCCTGGATCCAGACGATGATCTAGATCACCTCCAAAATTTAATCATCTCTTCCTTGTCTCAGAGTGGACATTTCCTGAAGTTTTCATTAAAATCCATCCATAACTTTTTGAGTTATACTGCACACAAACAGACAGACAGACAGACAGACAGACAGACAAACAAACAGACAAACCAACGCTGGTAAAAATATAACCTCCTTGGCGGAGGTAAATATCTGTATATATACATACTTTTATACTGTTGTTATTTTGATATAGAGTAGATACTTTTTATATATTCTTACTTTTGTGCTTTTTTTTTCAGCTGGTTCTGGAATAAAGGACACATTGCTTTTTAGATGTCTTTTTTAAATTGTACTACTTTTTCTCCTGTTCAACTAATCATTCCATCAAATCAAATTGAAGAAAATAAGCAATAGATTGAATTGATTGAGCTCTATTATATATGTATGTAAAATGTTAAAAACACACCCAAAGCAAAACTTGGTGAAGTGAACAGGGGATCATCTATAGTCCTCAGAAGCAGAAAAAGTAATTTTAGTGTTCAGTTTGGGATGATCTGAGGCTGACATGATGCCCAAAGTGGTTTGGTGCCGTTCCTCAGTCTTATGACAGTAGAGAAAATCCTGCATATAAAAACACCAGGTGTCATGTAATAACGGAACCAGGCAGGTTAACTTCAGTTTTCCATAGGAACGGGATGTCTACAGGCAACGTAAAGCAGTGAACGAATTCTAAATATAGCGTATACTGGAGCTGATGTACCTTTTTAAGGGCCATAACAGTAACAAAAATAAAGTTGTGTCGTTCTGTGTAGGTGACTTGTGGTTCTTTATCCTAGAACAAACCTGTCTTACACATTTACACCTCCCACTCACCCCTCCTCACCTCCCCTACCACCTGCCCTTGCTCTTTTTTGCCCTTTTCATGCAACCAATGAAAATACATTTTAATATCAATATGCTGATTCAAACTACCTCATTTTACTGAATACAGCATGAATATATTTGAGCAGTAATGCCAGTTTTGTCTGTTGGTAGGTGCCCGAAACCAAACGACTCTTAATTCTGATAGAAGGCATTCTTTCTTTGTTCCAGATAGAAATGTTATTTTCAGAAGTTTGACAGTTTAATTGGGAATTCATTGAATTGGATTTATTCTGCTGCATTCCGTTGCCACTTTGGTATTTGTTTATTCATTATCCAGGCATCTTTGTTTCAGACTGTGTGTTTTATCACCAACTTTATCTTGTGACTAATTCATCAAACCAATCAAACAAAAGAAACTATGGTAGATTTGATGCTGGAATACAAATGACAGAAGTAAATAACGCACTCAGCCTGTTTCTCATTATGTTAAGTATAAGGGTATATCAATGTGTATGCATCTGCCATGTATATATTATGAGTTATGAGTATGTGTATTTAGTATGTGCATGAGGATGGACGTGTTTTTTGGGGCATTCCAAAATATGTTGTGGTTAAGTTAAAACACAACACTTCATTTCTTTTTACTTTTCTCTCTTTTTCTCTTTGTTTTTTAAGCTTCATCTCATTGTGGGTAGGCTAGTTGTTATGTATACTCAAATGTATGTATATAAGTTTATCCAAATCACTTCATTTAAATAAATGCATAGGGTGGAAGGTTTTTTTAGTGGTTTCTTAAGATGAAAATCCAGCCAATATGATGAAGACTGTCTTGTGTGATACTATTACACTATACATTTTAGTGGTGGAGCCGCTCTATAATTATAACTATATATTATAGCACCTCATAATTATATTCAATGTAATGGTCTATGGTATTCTGTCACCTCTCTGTTCATATTGCGGATGTTTTGCTTCAATGATATTAAATAACAGAAGTGTGAGATGAATTAATTGTAATTTCAGTATGTTGTGTGTAAATGTGTTTTTTTGTCTGAGTTGCACTAGCTTTTCAGCAGAAGTTTTGGTCATTTCCTTTACATTTATGACTAGACATTACAGTGTTTAATGCTCTGGATAAGTCAATGAGCTTAAAAAGTAGAGCTGCCCGATGAAAAGATTCATATTGCTAATCATCACAATAAATGTGATGTAAAGAGGTAAAATTTTACAAGACAAAAACACACCTCTAGTGTCTGATGTGATGATTTAGTGCTTATCTTTGTCTTGATTTAATCATAAAGTAAGTAAAAGTAGTGCAATTGTATTTTTTTATTCAACAAAATGAAAAAATGAAGATGTTTTGTGTTTGTAAATAAATTTAACAGTGTTAAAACCCATACACACACAAAAAAGAATATATATTGTGATGATGAAATTCATCATTATAAAGAAATTATGTTGTGGTAAATATGAGTGTTGCTTTATAGCATGTCCTTAGCATTAATCTGTTAGGCAGGTTTGTCTGGTATTGACTGTTGGCTGTGAATGAGTTTTAATGAACATCACTGTCCATCTGTTCTTCAGTCTCATGTATGGGAGCTCCAGATCATCCCACCCAGACTCAGAGCTGATCCACAGACAGGCCTATAGCACCCCCCACCCCCTCCAAGGCTATGCAACCAACCATCACCCCGGAAGCTCAAGAGAAGGTGGTGCCTGGGGTGCTACTGGTCGTACGCTCGGTAAGGATTGATCATGTATTTGTAAAAAACAGAAGGTGACAATCGACTAGTTTGTTAAAATGGCAGGCCACTGCTGTGAAATGGATATGTTGGAAACTCTGGGATCAGTATCATACCAGTATCTGGTATCAAAGTCTGAACAAGCACTTTGATGACATTATTTTTGGCTGTAGAAGACGCAATAAAAGTTTTTTTTTCCCCCACTATTTTCTTACCTTTCTGAAAATATTTATTGGCTGTGCACTATATGAAATTCTGTCCATTGAGAAAACTAGTTCATTCTATTGGAATCAAGCAGCACCTTTGTGAAGTCTTGGGTCAATAAAAATAGAAAAAACTGTGTTTGGAAGGAAGAAAAACATATACTGTTTATACTTTGTTGTACTGTTGCTATCATGGTGTGATTTATGATATGGTTCATATGAATTAAGTGAAGGTTGTGGTTTGTTGCTAGGCCTGTCGGGGCTGTTTGATGCCAGCCTCCACCATGCCAGTCCCTCGGGTCCTGATGCCTCAGTTATGAATCTTATTTCAGCTCTGGATTCCCGAGGTCCACAGCCCTCTCCCTCAGCATCCTCCCTCCTCTCTCAGTTCCGCACACCCTCTTGGCAGACTGGTGAGTGGTCACCCTGTTTGGGTGAAGCTGAAAAACACATTTATTGTTCACATCTTTGAGTATGATAACTGAGAAAATAAGAATCCTTATTTGAGATATAGAGTATTCCTTTAACTTTCCAAAATAACCAAATCATTTTATTCTAAATATGAATGTGACTTCCTTTGACCAACATTTTCTAATGTGTCCTATAGCAATGCATACACCGGCCCCAGCGGAGCTCTTTATTTCAGGGGCACTTCCAGGTTCCAGCTCCTTCCCCTCCTCCTCAGCCCTGTCCGCCTATCAGCATCCTGGTTCCTTCTCTGGAAGACCTTTCACTCCCTCCATATCCCTACAGGACACGCCTACATTTAGTCCCACCTCCAATGGCTTGCTATCTCCCCATGATCCCCTTCTTCACATCAAAACACCCTCCCAATCAAGCTTGGGTTTCGACCGTTTGCTGTCTTCCCAGAGTGCCACCTATCGTTCATCCCAAGAACCCCCAGCACCTCTTCAGAACCAAGCCTCCTCCACCTCCTCTAGTTGCCATCTGCCACCTACCCAGTTCAACCTATTGTCCTCCCAACTCCACAACCAGTCCTCCCAGCTTTATAATTCATCCATGTTCTCTTCCACACCAGCTCTGCCATCTACAGCTCAGCCCCAGGGTCCTCAGGAGAGGGCGATTCCGAGGCAAGACAGTGTGATTAAACACTATCAACGCTCATCACCACCCCAGTCTACAACACTTCCTCAACAGCAGTACGTCAGCTGTGGTGGATCTACAGGCTACCAGCAGATAGCAAGTCACCATCGACATGCTGGAGTGTCCTGCAGTCCCTTGGGGGAGCAAAGCCCATCATCTGACCCAAAGCCCTCGCCACGAACAGAGTCCCAGACATACAGACCCATCATTCAAACACCCTATACATCCTCCTCCTCCTCCAGCTCCTCAGCCTCTGCCTCTTCTGGTACAAAAGGAACAAAGAGTTCTAGCTCCACTAGTGGTTACTCCTCCTCAGGCTCTGGATCTTCCTCTTCCCGTACACCACACACTCCACCATCAGCCTCCTCCACCTCGTCTTCATCCTCCTCTAGTTCCAAGGGAAGCACTGGATCCATGACTGCTCCTTCTCGTCAGCAACCCCCACCTCAGTCAGTACCAGGACCACTTCCACCACCAGTGGTTACATCGGCACTTACTCAGCAGTCAGCACCTAAACAATGCCTTGTTTCCTCCTATGGTTCACCCTCTATGGCCAAATCCAGCACAAGTATATCAGGCCAGACCCCACCCCAGCAACATGCCCAGTCTTATTCTCCCAACCAGCATCCATCTACACTCATGGCACACTCATATGGAGGCTTCAACTCACCTCATGGCCAGGAAATGAGCTCTTTAGCAACAGGAAATACAAGAAAGTCTTTTCCTGGTTTAGGTCCTGGAGAACGCTCATTTTCTGCAGAAACAGTCTTTGGTGATTCAAACTTTGGCTCAGCTTCTCACAGAAGAGCGAGCAGTCCTTCCCTTGGGTATGGGAACGTTGGAGGATCATCTGGAAGTGGACCTGCAACAGGAACTGGTGCTCATGTCAGTGGAGTTGGGTCTGCAGGATCTGGAAACACAGCTACTGGTCTTGGTAATGGAGGCAGGACCACATACCATCTTCCTGAGTCCAGTCCCTCTCCCTCCATGAGTTCTGCTATAAATCGCTCTGGAGTGCACTCTCCAGCTTCTGCGCGTCCTGCACAATCGCCTGGAGGCTCAGGGGCCAGCAAGTACTTGTCCTCAATCCTCTCCCCTCCTTTTATGTCTTCACCACAAGGTTTCCCTGATACACGGGAAGCACAAAGCCAATCTTACCACACTACACCACCCAGGCCAAAAACAGAGACCAGTATGCTGGGAGTTGAGCGGTCCCAAGATGAGGAAGAGGATGATGATGATTTCCTCATTCACCACTTGCTACATGCACAGAGCTCAACTCCTCATCCATCGCAGCATCATCAACCTTCTCAGCAGATGCCCCAGTCGCTCACACAGGTTAGTGACAGAGAAGTCAAAGGGCTGGCCTATAATATCAACAAGATATCAGAAGAGCGATACCACCTTCAAAGTGTCATACGTACCAATAATACCACCAGTAGTTCAGGGACTGGAATGACAGTTGATGCCAACAGTCAGATGGAGATGTCACAGAAGAAACAACAACAACCAAACAAGCCAGAGTTGACATTGCCAAAATCAACAGCTGGAGGGGTAGGAGAGGCTGCAGACTCCCTTTCCCACTCCCATCAACAACAGCATGACTCTTTTAGCTCGGTGGTCCATTATGGAAATGATGACACATACACCCAGCATCCACATGCACATCATCCTCAACATGTGTCCTCACACACGCAGCAATGTCAACACTCCCAGATCTCCCAACACTCTTGCCACACTCAACATACACAACACTCCCAACATTCTCAACACACCCATTCTCACTCTCACATGAATCCGAAGCAGCCTTCAGATGCAACAGACAGCACTTACTTGTGTAACACACAAGATGTGCAGCAATCCCGTCAGAGCCAGGTCCCCATCTCTATGATGGATTCCTCACCAAATCCTTCTAACCAAACTCATATGCTGCAATCTGTCCTTTCCCATACCACCCACACAAAGATGGACCCACAGCAAACCCCAACATCAGCACAACAACATCAACGCCCCTTAACCCAGCAGGCTATGATGGTTTCAGCTGGAGGAGCAGGACCTACTAGAGTGGAGTCTCACCCACAAAACCAGTCCTCACAATTGCAACTCCAGCTCCAGTCACAGGATATTGATACACATTACACGCTTGGACCCCAACCAAGAGATCAAACCCAACCTAGTCAGAACTCAGTGTCTCCATTAGACATGCTAGACCAGTCTCTTTCCCAGACAAACAGTAGAGACAGTGGGGCTCTGGACAGGACTGGAGTAGGGGTAGGGGTACCGCTTTCAGGAGGGGAGCGAAGTGGCACAGACATGCATAGACAACAGCACAGACTTACACCCCGTCTCCATTCCCAACAAACAGCCTCAGATCTCCATGACTTTCTCTCTGAACCAGACCTGTCCAACCCAACACACCTGCACCACCTCAACCAGCCTCAGGGCCATGCGCATTCTCATACACAACACCAACAGCAAGCACATTCTCACCATCAGCTTCCACACACTCAATTAGGACATCCACACTCTCACCGAATGGCAGCAAATATGGGAACTCCCCAACAACAGCAACAGTCCCAACCAAGTGAGACTGAACCCCAGCTCTCACATGCCCAGTTAGATCCACTCAAGCAGCACCAGTTTGATACTGTGAGCCCTGTGAGTAAAGTAGGACAGAATCAATCTCAGCAGCAGCGTTTCACACCACTAACATCAATCTGCTTTCCAGACTCTCTCTTACATGACGAAGATCGCTCTTTCTTTCCTGCAATGGAGGATATGTTTTGTTCAGCTGATTACAAGTCAAGCTGTGCAGGGGATTCTGGGACAGGGCAGACTGCTCAAGAATGCCTCACCCAAGGCCATGGACAGGGACAAGAAAATATGGAAGCCTTAAAAACAGGAGGTGCTGGGGAAAGCTATGACATGGTTGGTCATCATAGTGATCAAGGCTATGGACAATACTGCCACAGCCTTCCAGGAACAGGAAATGGCAACCTGCATTTAGATCTTGACTCATTAAAGACCCACGAGCTCCCCTCCACTGTGAATACTGATCAGCTTGGCCTTATTCAATCCCAAACTTCAAATATTGGATTGAGTTCAGCAATTCAAGGTAATGACTCAATCAATAAAATGATGGGAGCTGTAGGACCTGGTGGTTCAAGCACCACTGGTCTAACGACACCTATCTTTTGTTCCTCTCGACCTAAGAAATTGCTGAAGACTAGCTCATTTCATTTGCTTAAACAGCGGCAGGAGCCACAAACTCAGACAAAGAAAAATTATGCGCAAGAGTATGAATTTGAGGATGATGAAGATAAAGCTGATGCTCCAGCTGATATTCGCCTCAACAGTCGACGCCTTCCCGATCTGCTCCCTGATTTGGTGTCCAGTTGTAGGAAGGTGGGAGGGGTATCAGGGGTAGGCGGGGTCACTCAAATGATGGACATGGACTTCTGCCATCCATCCAGTTACTCTTCCCTTCCCCCTCCACAACCTCTTTCACACGAAGGCCCTAAGAAAAGAGGCAGGAAACCAACCAAACCAAAACGTGAAGGTCCTCCTCGCCCACGAGGTAGACCGCGTATACGACCTCTTCCAGAACCTCCTTTCTGCAGGGGGCTGATGGGATCAGTGTCTGGAGAAAGCAGGAGGGGTCGCGGGCGTGGTCGTGGGAGGGGTAGGAAAGAAGAGGGACTTGTGGAAATGCATCGAGACATGAACAAGGCACAAAGCATGACATACCATCCTCTGCAGCAGCAGCATCCACAGCAACAGTTCAACCAACAGCAGCATCTTCCACCACATCAACATCAACAGCACAGACACCAACTAGGCCACCACCAGGCACCGCCACAACAACATCACCTCTGCAGCCAACAACAACAGCAGCATGTTTCCCCTGCTCAGCACCAGCCACATCATCATCAGCAGCAGCAGCAGCAGCAGCATCATCTTCAGCAACAGCAACCATCTCAGCAACTGCAGCAAGATCCTATCAGACCAATCAAGGTAACAGGGAACATTGCAATGACAAGTAGATGTAACATTACCACATCGTATTTTAACATATCCATATTTTTAATGAAATCAATACCCTTGGCTAGTTTTAGGGTTATATTGGAAGAAGTGTCAGTATGCATGTATTAGACTTCACCTGGAAGGAAGCATCTAGTTTCTATATTTTACATTTGGGTGAAACAGTCTGAACTACATCAGTTTACATCTGGCTTAAATGCTTAAGTAATAAACACCATCATCTGTCCAACCCGTGGTGTTTGTAGATCAGACTACCAGTGCCCAACATGCCTCCATCAGAATCCCTGTTGAGAACGGACTCCCTCTCCAGTTCTGAGCCGGTTCTGTCTGATGGATCCGTGGGTTCAGCACCGTCTCTAGGCCTGAGCCCTGGGCCCAGTACAGCCATGGACATCGGCAGAAGTGAACTAAACCAAATGCAAGACAAGATGATGAAGTATCAGCCTGGAGAGGTAAATAGACACAATATCAAAAAATATTTCTCCTAGATTGGATGTTTTTGTGATATTTGTCTTTGATGTGAAAAACCTATTTGATGTGTAAATATTCGTATTATTTAGAATTTCAAAGGTTTGAAAGAATGATGAGAAATACGTGAATTTGATCCAACTTTGTTCCATGTAAATTTAAATACCTGCACTGCGTTTGAGTATTTCCTCCTCTGTCTTACCCATCTATTATGCACAAAATAACTACACAGAGAATTCAGTGGCTTTTTGCCATGGAGGGAAAGCTACTTTTAAAGAAAGAATTTTGAGATAATTTAGAGACTATAGCATCAAAACAATGTACATGTTAATTCAAAAACACCTAGAGGCAAAGGCGTAATTAATATGTATTATTAAGCGTTGTCTATAAAAGGTTAAGAAATGGCAAAAAACAAAAAAGAAAAAATTCCAGCTGTCATGTCGTTTGATACACATTGCAAATACAGTGAGAGGAGGTAAGAAACCAGACACTACTGAAAAATCCAAAAAAGTTTGGGCTTTTGGTTCCTAAAAATTGTCTCAGTGGTTATCACTTGTCAACTAACCAATTAATCGATTTGTCATTGTATCTTGAGGATACATCTTTTGGGAGAACAGAGCAAAATACCAGTGTAGATTTAATAATGGTATCGGAATATCCTGAAATTATTGTTTTGCTGACAAATTCAGCTTTGTTATATTAAAAACAAACAAAAAAAAAAACAAAAACGCTCCTTATACTGAATGTATGCCTCACCTGCTACTATTTTTATTTATTTTTTTTACCTATTTCTATTATACCCCCTGGTATGTAGACGTACCAGGAATTCCACTGGTACTTCCATCTGTCTGAGATTTTTGTCCAACCGATTTCTTGGACACTCTTTACCCAATTCTTTTCAAATTTGACACACATGTTCTGTACAACTAAGAGAGGCGCATGCACAGTTTGATGGCTGAATTTCAAATTTCACACCTATGTGCCTTTCTCTCAATTTTTGCTTTTTTTTTTTTACAAATAGATTTATTTTACAAGTTTCTAAAAAGATTTAAGGTCAAGACTTAAACTGAATCTCTGTGTATCCAGGGTATCAGTGAAGAGGAGGGCCAAAGTGTTGTGCGACCGGGTAGGTCTAGGTCAGGGGTGTCCAAACCAGGTCCACGAGAGCTACTGTCATGCATGTTTTAGATGTATCCCTCTTCTAGCACACTTGATTCAAATGATACACCAGCCATCAAGCGCTGCAGAAGTCGGATAACAACTGTCAGGTGTGCTGGAAGCGGGCTACATCTAAAACATGCAGCAAAGTACCCCTTGAGGACCAGGTCTGGGCACCCTGGTCTAGGTATTAGTAAGCCCCGATTACTCTCTCATTTGTTTTTCAGAAGATGACAAGGAATGTAAAAATGACAGCAATTAATTGTTGAAAACGTCATTTTAGATGATGTTTAGGATTTTATGAGCATTATATGACATAGTTATCGTTAACAATGACTCAGTTATTCTGTACCTGCATATGGTCTATAAATTCTTCATGTATGGCCAGTTCCACTAGATTCTGATTCAGACCTGTGCCACTTGTTCCTTGTTGTCAGAATGTGTGGAAGAAGGAGCTGCAGATCTGAAGGGCTGCTGAGGACCTGGGCATGACAGCTTTAACTTTGTATATCATTTTACAGTGAGAAGGAGGCTAGTTGCCTCAGCAACAGTGAGACGTACTGTATCTGCAGCCAGTATTTTGACTGTGGAACTGGCAGATTTACAGCAACACTGTATGTTTCAGAATCAAATCTAAATAATATGCTGTTCACTTATTGAACATTTTGACAAATATCTTCAGATTTGGTCAGATTTAACCTGTGAATCACATTTAAGCCTATACTACAAAAATGCTATCACATTTTTTAGTATATGATCAGACATGATTATTGCCAAATACATAAGCATTTCTTTTGTCTCTAGGGTTTATTTATTGAATTCAAATTGCCACAAAAATCCATATGGTTCAATGTCATTAACTTTTGATTTTTATTTATATTGAGTGCATGAAATTACAATAATTGGAGGAAAAATGAGGGGGGTCATACATAATTTTGTCTTTTTGTGTATTATAGGTAATATTGATCTTGTCTTTCTATGCTATTTTCATTTTATTCTGTCTTTTATATCTTTTTTATATATACCATATTTGTTTTGTACATAATTTTCACATTGTTGCATTTTTTGGACACTATTTTTGTCTTATCTTTTGCAAATATGTCTGGTTTCTTCAGTTTTCACTTGGGACAAAAGATCTTCCTTTATTTACCTTGATATTACCAATGTTTACTGATGCGGACATATTTCATCATAACATTTTTGTTGATATGGTCCCGCTCTAACTGCAGATCATTTTCAAACTTAAGCTTGAATTAAGATCAACACAGGAGATATATTAAAAAAGCATAGACTGGGTTTAATCAGAAATCATCTGCAAAAGATCTAATAGTATTATATAACAATTTTCTGTAAATCAAGGTGTGCATTTTTTACATGCAAATTATTCATGTAAACACAAAGTGTACTCAATCAGTTTTGTCTTATATTAACACAGATGACATGGAAGAAAGAAACTGAAGATCTCCTAAATCCCAACGACTGGGCTGCTATGCAGAAACTCACAAGTTCAGTAAGTTGCTTCATCCCCTTCACAAAAACTGGCAAAGCCAGAAGCTTCATATATAATTCATACCTCATCTATTCAAACTCAAGCCTCTAATAGAGAGAGCAACACATCCTCCACTTTCCCTACACCTCAGGTGCCCACAGGCATTTAGGCCAGTACCTGTACAAAAAAAGGCAACGTTTTCCAGAGATTTTTCTTTTACTGAACATCTGAAATTGTGCAGTCGAGTCTGTAACAGAAGAACCAAAAGCACCCTTTTAATTTTCTGTCTTGTTTTTTTTGTGATTTGAGGCTGGGAGAGACGGAGGTTATAGTTGACTGACAGCCAGCTCTTTCTGACTGACAAAAGCGAAGAGAGAGATAGCTGTTACCAGGGCAGCTGTTGCCATGGTAACTAACAAAAAAAAAAAAAAATCAGTTCAGGATCCTTGCTGCCACCTGCTGTCCGTTATGCTTTATTACCCTGTACTCAGGACCAGGATTTATCCAGCAGTTGAAACCCTTCACTGTAAAACCTTTGGAACAGCAGTCATCTCCCTCCACCTCCTTCAACCTGACTGTCGTCATCACACAGTAGGGGAGACATGGCTCAAAATGAACACGCAATTTACATTGAGCCTTGTGAAAAACAGATTTCTTCAATCAGTACATAAAGTACAGAACAGAGGTACTACAGCTCCATTTAAATTACTCAATGCATTATTTTTCTTTCTTTGTATTCTTCCTAGTTCAGTTTGTCAGACATGAAGAACACAGCACAGATCACCCACCGCTATCTTGATATGTCAGCTTTGTAATAAATTATTATTGTAATATTCCTCTTCTACGTCATTAGTGAGACGCAGAACGTATTTCCTCTGCTGTTTGGGACAGTTTTCTTATATGTTACTCCTACAGCCCTGCAACGTCTCATTATTAGTTAGGTGAATAATTAACAGTAAAAAAGAAAAAACAATATAGATAGATAGATAGATAGATAGATAGATAGATAGATAGATAGATAGATAGATAGATAGATAGATAGCCAAAAAACTCAAGTGTTTAGTTGTAGTAATTAGTGTAAATATAATTGCCACATCTCTGTACACTTGTGTGTATTTTCTACATGTACAGTCTCTGTATTTCTACATGAACAATCTTCCTGCATAATTCAATATGTATAGTTTGACATTTACATTCTATAAGTGTACGTGTTCTTTTGTATGTGCGCAATCTTTCCATGTATGTCTGTGTACATATGTGTGAGATTATATGAACAGTATTCATTATTGTACATTATATGAAATTGCCACTGTACATTAGAGTACATGAGCTCAAAATGAAATAAAACTAAAGTGTTTGACTAATACTATTTGTCAACTAATTGACTAGTTGTTACTGATGTAGAACATATTAAACTATTATTATATGGACTGAATTTAAGAAAATGAAGAATTTTGTGTTTTCACAAAGAATGTGAAGGAAGTGAACCCTGAAGATTGTTGTTGTTATTTACATCTATCTCTAGATATAGATACATTTGCTGCTTGTTGGTTTTTGATAAAAGAAAAACAGTTGCTAAGTTAGTCTGAAAAGTTGCTACATCTAACAATAAATGTGCTAAGTTGGCATCAAAGGTGTGGGCTAACGCCCCCCAGTGGAAAAGGAATGACTCTTCGCTGATGACATTTTGCTCTTTTTCAGACTGATGAAAAGGCTTTTGACTTCAAACCTGGCTTCATGGCCTCTTTCTTGGACTTTCTGAAGACAGGCAAAAAACAGACAGGACTGGAACCAGAATCAGACAGAAGCGAGGAGGAGGTGCTCAACTCCTGCTCCTCTTTGAAGGGAGGGATCAGGCCCCTGTCCCCACCACCACCTCCTCCACCTTTGTCACCGACTCCTTCGCATCCTCCTCCTCCAGGAACATTCAAGGAAGGCAGAGATGGAGAGGGGGATGATGAAGGAGAAGACCTGGCTCTGAGTGGCTGCTCAAGTCCCTGTAAACCTCTGGATGAGGAGCTGAAGAGGAACCTGGAGACGCTGCCCTCCTTCTCCTCTGATGAGGAGGACTCAGTCAGTAAGAACCAGGACCTGCAGAAGAGCATCTCATCTGCAATCTCAGCCCTCTACGACACTCCACACTCACTGGCTGCTGCTATGGCGTCCGCTTTGGTTAAGGGCCCGCCCACTCTGTCCCCACCCACCCCGCAAGAACCTCCACTTAGCCCCCCTCTGCCGGCCATGCCTCCTCTCATCCCCTCAGCAACGGTGGAGAACGAAAAGGAGGAGACGCCACCGTGTGCCCCGCAACACCCGTTGGACGATGATGAGGAGCAAAATCTGGTCTCCCCGAGGTCAAACAGACAAGAAACAGAGGAAGAGGAGCGTAAGGAAGAAGAGGAAGAAACAGAAGAAGGAGATGAAGTGGTGGAAGAGGAAGAGGAGGAGGAGGAAGAAGAGGAAGAGGAAGAGGAAGAGATGGCTGTCAATGAAGAAACAGAACCAGCTCCAGAGCCAGAGAATCCGGAGCAGAGCAACCAGGAGGAACCAGATGAACAGCTGCAGGAAGAGGAAACGGTTCCAGAAACGCCAGCGCTGGACGTTCCCACAGTGGAAGGTAGAAGTCCACAATGTTCAGTTGAATACAAGTACAGATAGTTGGGTAAAAACAGACTCAAAAATGGAATGATTCTTTACTAGACGCCCATAAAGACCTAAACATCCACCAGTGACCAAAAACATCTACTGATCTAAAAGGTTTTAATAACTATTGATATAGTAATCGTATCAATACAACTGGTGTAAAATGCAGTTTGTCATCTTTTTAAAAAAAATATATATATATTTATGAGTTCGTCATCTTTTCTTCTATATCACATATAGTGAACAAAGAAATACTGTCATCTTTTACAACACTGATTCACCAGTAAAAGCCATGGAGTGGATATCAAAACAGAAAAAAAGAATATTCAACAAAATATATCATTAACTGAATAAGTGTCTCCGGCTACTATTCGTTAAATACTTGTTTTCTGTGCTTCATATTTTCATTACATTGTTTCATTTACTGTTTTTACAGAGATATATATTGAGCAGCCTCCGCCCCCCCCAGTGGCGG
>JAPTGZ010000027.1:6153262-6170321 GCA_029814645.1 Fowleria isostigma | reverse complement strand
TAGCCTCAGCTAGCTTCATGGATGCGTTGCTGTTTGTCGCAGTAGACAGGAGCTTTGATCCAGAAAGACATAGGATAAATTTGACTAGAATGTTCTTCTCTTTCTGCTCGACTAATATGAAATAGTGAGTGTATTTCCACGTTGAGAAACGCTTTGGTTTGCTATGACTTCATGGTCGTAAAAAAACCACTAACACCCACAATGCATCACTGCCGTAAACAGGAAGTAGCTCACTGCTTCTTCTTTATCTTTATTTTCAGAGGCTAGACGCCTTGCACAGCAAAATTCATCAATTTAGCTAGTAACGGATAAAAGCACCATATGGTAACGGTAACGAAATTACTTTATTTAAAGAGTAACGCATTAGAGTATTAGTTACTGACAAAAGTAACGGTGTTACAGTAACACGTTACTACTCAACACTGATACTACTACTACTACTACTACTACTACTACTACTACTAATAATAATAATAATAATAATAAATAATAATAATAATAATAATAATAATAATAATAATAATAATAACAACAAATAATGAGGAAAAGGAACCTGCAACAGTGAAAACACACATGGCTGCAAATGAAGCACAATAGACAAGTGAAACATTTTGGCATAAGCTTTTTTTTTATTTTTATTAAGTTTTTGACATTTTCACTTTAAACTGAATCAGTTTTGCTTTTTTTCCAGCAGTTGTGTGATTTTTTAAAATTATTATTCATCTGGTTTTTATTTATCCTATCAGTAAAGGCGAAGAGTTGCTCTGGTAAATCAGCATTCACAGTCAAACCTTCGTATGTTTTTAACAACAGAACCGTTTGTTGTTTTGGTTTTTTTTTTTTCACAAATAAGTCTCTTTTTCACAAATGCTGTTGAATTATTATAGTTTTACCTTTTTTGTTCTTTACATGTTTCAAAAATATAAAAGGTAAATAATAAACATTCCATTGAAATATATTTTATACAGTTCATTGTTCTTTATTTCTTTATTTTTTTTCTCTCTCCAGTGTAGTGACAATAAAATTATATCCAGCATCAGTCATTTTAACATAAATTCCATTCATTAGCAAAGGGAAGCCTCTCATCTTTTTATTTCCCTCTGTCTTTTCCCACTGAAGACTCGTTGACTCACAGATCTTTTTTCCAATGGGATGATCAACGAAACAGAGATTTACCCAGTCATTAGGGCAGTGAACGCCTCACACAATGCAGTAGCTGTGTTCAGGAAGTGAATTAGAGAAGGCACAGCGTAATGAGCACTTAAAAAAATACAAAGATGAGCTGAATGAGACTGTGAGCGAGGGAATCACGAACAACGTCAGATTTCCACAAGAGTGACATGATTAGCCTGAAGTGTCCAAACAAAAACAAAATGATGCCTTCAGGATCTGCAGAGTACATTCTCAAGTGACACAATGACCTGAACAAGACAGAATCTCTGCTTGATTTCCCAAAGGAAACAACACTGCCATCGGTCTTCTGGAAATCACACCAAGTCTGTCATTTGTGGTTCTGTGGAAAATGCCCATGCCAGTATTGTACAAAAAGACATAAAACTATGAAGGGAACTACGACATGTCCCCAGACTGACCTTGACCTGACCGAGAAAAGAAAAAGGGAAGATGAGAACCTTTGTTTTTTTGTGTGTTTTTTGTTTGTTTTTTTTGCGTGTATTGGAGGAGAGGCTTCCCTTTACCCCCGGCCATTCACAATTAAGTTAAAGTCATCAAGTTTAAGTTTCCCACGCATGCATTTTAGAATTCATCTCCCAAAAACAGGATAGAAAACACAAGAACAAGAGATGCAAAAAGAAGCTTCTTCCTCTAAATAACTGAAGGAGGAGGAGGACAAGAAGAAGGAGAAGGAAAGGACGGAGATAAAAGAGAAGAATGGAAGAGTATGGGATGAAAAGGACAGATTGTTTCAACAATATGAGACTGGAGGCTAACGTAGTAACCACGAATGGGAAACAAAGGTCATCTGAAATGTAGTTCAGCAGAGTTAGGCCAAAACTAGCTAGCACACAAAAATTAACGGGAGGTTAACTTAGCAAGATTTTAAAAGACCATATTTTTGGTAGATTTAGGACTATTACAGTTACAGGTATTTGTTGAGTATGCAAGATAAGATTTTACTTATTGTATTTTACTTAGCTACCTAACTTCTTTATCTGTCTATTGTGTATCAGGAGTGTTTGGACAAAACTAGCTAGTGTAAGTACAATTCCAATTTGTAGATTTATTAATCAGCATTTCTGATTGTGGTAGACAGGTGACTGATGACTACCTAAGACACCTTTTTATGTCATTTGTTATTTTTCTATGCAAACCATATTTTGGATTAACTTTATTGGGAATGTATAAATTAAAAAATTAAAAATACAAAATTAAAACACATATTTTGTCTTGAATTTGTTTAAGTTTAAGAATAAATCCAGAGAACAGGAAGCTACTGACCTGCATGGATTTAAGTTTAAGGCTGGTTAAGCAGTGACCGTTTTAAAGACTGTAGCACTATGCTGCTTTTGCAGAGAGGGCCAGAGAATTTTTATAAGATTTCCGTGTTGACCAGAAAAAAGTAAAGTTGTGAATGTTAGCAGTGCTTTGTACTCACTTAAAATATCCTTTAAACAAATCATATGTGTTCAATAAGAGAAATTCCAAGTTGACTTGACTGTGAATTCTTTTTAGTAAAACACAGTCCTCATGTCTGGTGATTTAGGAGCCATTTAATTAATTTAAATCTACTTGCCCCTGTTCAATGCAATGTTTCTTAATATGCAAAATCCACTTCACTTTAGTAATTGATCAGTATGGAAATCTGTAGAAATTCTAAAACTGTCACTGTTTAAACCCCCTCAGGTTTACAATGCACCACTCCAACTACATCACTAATGTCAAATCAGATTTAGTTTATTTCTACTGTCAAAAAAAACAAAACCTGATGTGACATCACTGACCAACATGTGACCATAAGTCCAACATATCAGGTCTGAGCTTGTCCTGGTTTGACTTGTCACCCACTAGTCCCATATTCACTAGTCATATTGAGGCCAATACAAGTTCCTCTACATGGAGTCTTAATTTCAGTGGTTTGGATTTCAAGAAAAGTTTCACTGTTATTAACTCTGCGAGCCAGACTTCTCACAAGGGTTTGGATTTGCTCATGTTGTCCAAAGCTAAAACATCAAATAAACATTCTTGTTAATTCAGCTCATTATTGCTGTCACCACTAGACTGCAGTGGAGTTGTCATATGTCATGGTGGGGTAATCATTGCAACTACTACATCCAAATACATCTAGACCAATCTTCAATTACCTCTTTCTTTGACTCACAAACCAAAATTCCTTACACTATTTGAGATATTCTTAATGGTTTTTGAAGCAACATGAGTTAAGGAAATGAATGAAAAAGGTTAAAGATTGGATCTATTTTGTTGATACCATATATCCCATAAACACATGGAATACTTCTTTCTTACAGATTCAAGCACTGTACCGAATATCAAGACTGAATACTTCAGATCCAGTGTTCAACTGTGATGTTTTTACTTTGAAATATCCATCTTATTCAGAATTTAGCTGTCTTATATAACCTCCACTTGTGTTAAAGTCTGCATGTTATACTGTAGTATTTATAGACATCTGTGACTGGGTATGAATGAAAAATCCAGGCTTTGGTTGGGCCAAACTTGTCAAGGTTATAAAGCTATGAAGAAAAGACTGACTGCTGCCAACGGAGCAAAAACCATCTCAGAGGGATGAAGCTTTGATTGAATTTGAGTGGAATATAAGAACTGTTGTCTTCTACAGCTCTGGAAAAGCACCATCAATCTTGTGACAGTGGTGGTTGATACTGTTGTTATTGTACCTTTAGTTTCCCTAAGAAAAATAGTCATGTGGAGTTTGAAAAATATAGAAATATAACCCATAATCAACTGGCGCTGTAGCTGCTGGCCTTGATGCATTACATCTGCCAAACCTCTTGAACTCTAATGCTTCATTTTTGTCTAACTTTAGGTTATTTAATCGATTATACCAATGGTTGATTATTTCTAAATCACCTTAAATGCTACATTATGGCTATGAACATTCTTTTGCATTTATGTTGGCAATGTTTTACGTGGATTATAGTCCTTTATATAATCTATTCATCTGCAACGTTTGTATAACCAGGTTGGTAATTGGGAAAAAAAAGGGAAAAAAGCAATAATTTCTTGAATATCTACCATGCATTTTTTACATAGAGACAAAACCAACTGTTCATCAATAGGACAATGTCATGAAGCATGCCACCGAGGTTGTGCATGGATTCACTTGATGAACACAAAATAATTGTTTCACATTATTAAAGTTCCATGACAGCCATAACTTCATGAGATTCAAAGTTTACAGTTTATGAAAAATATGATAGGTATGCCAAAATACAGGTTTAGCAAGTGAAATAAATAGGACAAAAATAATGACAGAGAGAAATGGGTTCTTATCTTGACATTTCTGTGGTTGCATTTTTGTAAGATAATGATAGAAAACAGCAAAATAAAATAAACCATAGCAGAATCAAAGAGTCAAAACTGAGAGTAACGATAACAAGTGAAAATCTAAGTATATCCAATCCAAACTTAAGGAAAGGATCTTGATGTTCATTTGGGTCTTTAAACGTTCCTGATAATACACAGTATGACACTGTTACACATTCAGATTCCACCACATTTTTGATACGGTGTTTTCCTGAGATCGACCTTATATTTTTTTCAATTACATTTTCGGCTCCCTGTCATTTGTTGTAATTCCCGCCAAATTATAGAAGGGACATTTTGTGCAAAACCAGAAAAAGACACCTGGTTTTTCTAAAATGGAGCACATCAAACAACTATACAATACCAATACCAGAATTTTTTTTTGTCACTGCAATATCACTTTAAAACCCAAAATCAAACAACAGATTTCTATGTGAAATTCAGCCCTTCAAGTTTTCAGATATACTGTAGTTAGCATTGCTAACTACTACTACACTACAAATGCAACAGTATATTAGGGTTGATTTTATATCAAAATAAATTAAAATGATTATGTTGGTATTTGTGGAACTGTGTTGTACTGACCTCAGACACAGTGTCTTACTGAATGTGCTGCAAATGGAGACCTTTCCTCTTATAGTTCAGTTAGCCATGAAGCACTGAATCAGTCTTACGCTGATTAAAATTAAGGTACATATTACAGTTTTATTTGAAATATTATTACATTAGTATTTCTGGTGTATTTGCTATATGAATTATGGCCAGTTTTTTCCCCCCTCATGTTTCAGAGGCTTTGCAAATATGATGAACAAAATCAACAAAAGCAAAAAAAAGGAGGACACATGAATACAGAATTAACACAAGACAGTAAAATGAGATTAGCTAGTCTGTCTGGAAGCACCATCACTATACAATAACAGTTTCTCAGAAGCATCTATTCCAGCTTTCTAGCCCTTATAGTAATCATAGCAACCATGCACTGCACATGTTACAAAAAGAATGGGATCATCTGCATATAGCTGCACATTTTTGAAAAAAAAAAAAAAAAAGTTACCTACTCTGTTATGATAATAATCTGCCAAAATGTACAATTTCCAGATTTTAAGATTTCCAGACACCAAGCAGATGTATTTAGAAATAGAATAGACGAATTTGGAACACCACAATAGAGGTTTTTTTCTAGAGCAGAAAAAATCTGCAGAATATGAGTACTCAACAAATGATGTAAAAAGAAACCACTGCTTGAAGCTTAGGAATTGTTGAAGCAATAAGAAACTTGTCTATCATGGTAACTTACCCAGAAAAATATAAAGGAAACTTTAGTCTTAAATTCAATCTGTCATTGGTGGAGTTGGGTAAACACGCTCCAACCATTACTCTTATTTGGGTGGCACTTCCTCAAATTTTTTCCTCAATTGCAACTAGTTATCGGCCAAATACTCACAGTTTTAGAAACTCATGTAGGAAACGGTGTAGACATACCACTGAGAAGTACACCAGGAGGATTTGCATGTCTTTTTAATATAACTCTGGAATGGCTGTTGGTTTTAAAACTCAAAACCTATTTCAGAGTTCTGCCCCAATTGTCAATAGTTATTGGCTGTAACTCCAGTTCAAGGAGAATGCATATATCCTTCAACTGAATTATTGGCCAAACTTTAATCTTAGTAGCTGTGGTCATCCCAGGCCACCATCATACTGTATTCGGGAAATAGACAAGAGCCTAAGTTTATATTTTGACACAAAAGCATAGAACCCAACAACCAAGGAACCATTTACAGAGCTACATTACTGCTGAACCGCAAATCAGTAGGAATTCTGATGTCAAAGATTTGTCCAAGCTGCAGGACCAAAAGTTTCCTGCTCACTTTCATCACTTCATGTCTTGTGGTTTGATGAACTCTCTTGTATCACGTTTAGTTGATCCAAGACTGTAGCAGAAGGTTGCATGTCCACAAACTATGCTAATATTTTTTAGCCCACAATACTAATATTCTTGACTAAATTTTTAGGAAATTCAGGCTGTCTCTGTATTTCTTCAGATATTCTTAGTTTAAAGATCATAGGTGTAAATTTTTAAATATTTTTTTAAAAGTTTTTTTTTTTTTAGAAAAGGAGGATTTTTTTCCATATTTGCACAACTTTTTCAGACTATTCAATAGTGCTTTGTGCTTTTTCAATGTGCACATTTGCAACATGACCTTGTATTTACTTTTTCCTTTCCTTTAACCCATTAATGCCTAAATTTATACACAAGTATATTAAAAAATGAATGATTTGTGTTTTTGCTTTATAGTCAAATTGACAATCTCCACAAATTTCCACAAATTTAGCATCTGCTTGAGATAGAAATTTGGGTATGATGCAAATTTTTGACAAGTATTATGGTCAGTAGTACTTAATGAGCATTGGACAAAATTATTTTTAGTGTCCTGGCTAGGTACATATCAAATATGTCAAAACCTGCATTGGTTGAATACAAGTTGGGCGGCTGTGGCGCAGGTGGTTGAGCGGGTCGTCCAATGATCAAAGAGTCGGCGGTTCGAATCCCGCCTCCAACTGTCCGCATGTTGAAGCATCCTTGGGCAAGACACTGAACCCAAAATTGCTCCCAGTGAGATCTGATAGTGCCTGGCATAGTGGCAGCCCACTGGTGAATGAAGCTTGAATTGTAAAGCGCTTTGAGTACCATTAATGTGTAAAAAAGCACTACAGACCATTTACCGTGTTATCTTAGCTGATTACTTGACGGACATTTTTTGATGCAAATTCATGCCAGTCAACATTAAGGGGTTAAATCATGTACGCTCAACCCTAAAAACTAGTGTAATTTAAATCTAAAATGTGGTGTTGATGCTTCTGTATCACATTAAATGCTCAGTTTGAACATATTTCAAGGGCACATGCTACATTAATAATTTCTAATGTGAGGAAACTTAACAGAAATTATGGGAAAACTTGTGAGATGAGAGCCCTGGTTGATGAGGCGTCCATCTTGACACTTTTCACATCTCAGGAGGTAGACAGACCAAGGCAGACATCAGAGGAGCAGAAAAGGTTCAATTTGTTTCAACACGACCACTTTCAATCCATGGAGGTCAAGGAAAAGTGACCACATACAATCACTGGTTAGAAATGACACAGTGAAAGAACGGGAATGACATGTAGGAGCAGGAAAACACATGTTGAGTTTAGGTTTGATAGTCCAGACACACACAGCTGCCATTGGAGAGAGTTTACATAGAAGGGCTTGGATAGAGGCCGAAGGAGAAAGAGAAGAGGAAGAAGCAAAGTAGCAGCCAAGTAAGAAGTTGAAGTACAGTAGTAGAGTGTAGTAGCAGGATAAATACTTGCAGAAATTGGGAGGATTTTTCTTGAATTTTAGAAAAGAGTGGGCTCGTTTGGATCTTTAAAAAAAACAAAACAAACAAAAAAAAACAATGGGTAGATGTTGCAAATCTTTTTAGACATAATTCCACATTTTTTAAATTTGTTGCATATGATTTAAATTTTAATTTTCAAAATGATCAATTTCCAGCCCTGTTATTCATAGGGGAGTTCAAAATGGCTTGCAGAAGTCATGCAGAATATTCATGCTGGTAAACAATGTCATAAAAATGCATCTCTAAATTGCAATCTTTTTTCTTTTTTGTTTCTTTTTTTTGTCCCTACGGAATCTCAGAGATGTTCTCTGGCTCCTGCTGAATACCTGCTTTCTTTATAAAGCCTCTATTTTGTCATCCCATGTCCCCAGAGGTATATATAGTGTATGGTCTTCAGCCATCAACCCCACCCCAACCCCCTCTCCTTCGTATTCCCTCCGAGCTGAGAGAGCGCCTCCCTCATCCATCATGCCTTTCTGAGCGAGCAGTTTGGTGCAAGAGACGCTTGCTTTGCACATATTAGCAGCCACTTTGGGGGATAAAAAATAGCTCGTATGATGACGATGACTTTGCATTTGTGTTGCTGTGTGGAAAAGGAAAACAAAAAAGGTCTCCCCCTTTCTCATGAGCTCCTTCCCATCTCTCTTCCCCCTACTTTTAACAAGTCCAACCATTGTCTTTGTCCTTTTTCTTCTGAATTTAATTGGTTTCATTCATGCCATGCAGTTTTGCTAAAGAGGAGCAGCAGTGAGATGCAAGGAAGGGAGGTCGGAAACCGCAAAGACTTGGGAAGAGAAAGAGAGTAAGAAAGAGGTTCCATCGTGTTTTCAACCACAAACCGTTTCTTTTGCAGATGTTAAGGCCGGTGTTTTTGTCTATAAATGTGTCCGACCATTTGAGAGTCTGTTCATCTTTGGGTTAATTCCAACAGAAGGTGAATTAAAACCCTTAAGATTCTATAACTCCTGTGGAGATCTTGTTGCTCATCTCCAGTGATCTCAAATGTCAAATATACACATGATATGGCTGATGTTTTCTGATATGTATGAGGAGATTTCAGCCTGCTGTTACAGGTTCTGTAGCTCAGCAGAGATAAGTGGGGCGGGGCCAGGCCGACACCGGACCGGACCAGGCCAGACCAGACCGGACCGGACCAGACTCGACATCACGGCAGGGCCTCCCCCTCACCTTGCATAGTGCTTTGAGTGAAAAGTAATGAAAGGTTCAGTTCTGAATGAAAGTGGAGCTTCTTGAAACAAAAAGAGCCACCAGAAAAGCAATAATACAGCAAAGTTCGGTAGGACTAAAGGGCTTCCCCACCACAGTTTGTCTTTGTCAGGTAAATGCTCACCGGCTGCTCAGCTGTGAACACTCATGGCGTAGTTTGCCTTGAGTTCAAGGAGGTGAAAATGTTTCTGCTCATGGCTTTTACATGTCATCTATTATATTGCCACATCAGTGATGGAAATGTCCAGTTCGTTGATGATTTCTACCTGTTGATCTTCCATTTTTCTTTCTCTCTATCTCCCTCCCATTTTTCTTCAATGGTTCCCGTTGGGGGGGATGAAGGTGCAGCAGTTTTTAAGTTTACTTTTCATCTTGTAGAGAAATGGGAATTTAGAAACTCAGCACTGAAAAGGAAGCAGAAAACACAATTAAATGAGTATTTGTAGTGAAGAAGTACTGTTTCTTGACCCTTAAACACCAGACCATGGGAGACTATTTGATTGCATTCCTGACTTTTGGTAATGAAAAAGTAGGTCTACTAATTTGTGACACCGTGTAATAAAATTCAATCTTGAAAATTTCCAGCAAATAATGGAATTTTTAACATCTGGTTTAGTTTCTCCCAGGTCTTGTGTAGCCAAAGGTCAAACTCAATTTTACACAAAAATACATGTCAATGGAATGATGATGGTGAGTAAAATACACGTGTTGAGATATTGTAAGAAATGCCTCTGTTCAGATAAGTAGTCCTGATCCACTAGTGTTACTTAAAAAGATTTTACAACAGAGGCATTAGGTGAATTCAACAATACAGATAGGAAAAAAGACATATATTTTGTCAAAACGTTTTCAGCAAGAAATTGCCAAGACTTAATATTTTACCCACCATCACAGCAATTTACATTTCCAGAGTGGAACCACAATAGATACGTGCCAGTTTACCAAAAGCATCATCGTTATTGGAGCTTTTAAAGTCTGTCCTGCTCTGGGATCCAGCATTCAGTTGTATTTTATAATTAATGTGCCGTAACTTGTAGGGGTACAAAGACATGTTAGTCTGTTGGGAACTGGTTGCTTCTTAACATTTGGTTTGAACTGCAACTTTGATGGATTTAACAAATTAATCAAAGTTTAAGTTAGTTCTGGAGGCTAGTATTTTTTATTATATATCCTAAAGAGGCTGTATTTGTTGTATTGGAATGGAATAATATTAATTTTATCAACTTTCTACTTTTGCATACGTAGTTTTGCAACAACTTTGATATAGCAAAAATCCTGCTATTTCTTTTTAAGACCATATTTCAGCTTCCAAATATCTTTTTTAAATAAGACTTACATTAATTAATATGTTTAGGAACACAAGAATCGTCAAATGCTTTAGTTTGTACACTTTCTGCACAGCAAGACCAAAACTGTACCAAACTGTAATCCAGAGCTATTTGCAATTTTGCGGTATCGTTTGATGATTTTCTGGAAGCTAACATTACCATTTTCTTGTGCACCATTTCATCCAAATATGGTCACTCTGGTTAAAAAAACAAAACAAAAAAAACCCCAAAGGCCTAATACCAAATTTGAAGTTTCAAAATGACAAATCACTATCTCTATCTCACTAATCTATTTACTTTCTATAATTTGTATTTATTGTTGAACCCCTACAAGATCCAGCCCTATAATTGACATCGCTAATGATCAGTCATCTTGTTTGTCTTTTTTTTTTTTGCACATGAACAGTTTTTTCCCCCATAATATTTGGAGGTTGAAACACAAAGATGCCGTTGGCAAAGAGGCAGACAATGTTAACTTGATGTTATAATGGCATTTATAGTGGTAGCCATTGTATATACCTTTTGTTCCTTTCTACAGATGAGTAACTTTCAAAACAGCTCCAGTCAAAGTGGTGCAAGAACATTCAAACTTAAAGATTTATACAATGGCAGAGTGTTCCTAACCTGTAGTTTCCACTTGTGATAAGTATGACAAAGTTGTTTGTACTGATGGAAACTGCAGCAACATAATACTGTACACCAAGGCAGGGAAATGACGGTAGCAAAATAAATAAATACAAAAAAATAAACCAAAAAAAAAAAGACACATCATCAAAAGGCTCACCCAGCCCAGCTGACATGCAAGTACACCGACTACACAGAGCTTAAATGTGACACAATGCTAACTTTTTTCTCCATTTCTGTAACTCACACACACAGAAACAATATGCAGAAAGATTTAGTTCTCAGATGCTGCTCAGTCCTCTGATATCATCAGTCTTTGGATGTAAATTAGGATGCAGATATGACCACGTGATTTGGAATTCAATAGTTAATGGTTTAGTCCAAACAAGCTGAAAAGACGGGACTGTAATCAACCAGGACTGGCCAGAAATCCAGACAAAGACCTGAGACATACCAGTTGGTGTGTCCTGCATATATAGAGTGCTGCTGAAATTAGTCTTAAAACCTGGTTAGCACTGAATTTCCCAGTTCCCGTGTCTATGGGTCAGTTGGTTTTTGAATGGAATTTTGATTTACATGCCTGCTATCAGGTCCATGGTCAACATGTGCTTAAGAGATTTTCCTGTTTTGTATGTAAGACTGGACAAAAGTCAATGCGTTTGCCAATAAATACGTTGGTCGTAACATTAAACATCACAGTGGAAAGGCCTCTTCTCATTAGCTTATATTTATTTCCTGTATCCCTGTTGTATTAAGCTTTCACAGACTACCTATTTATTGGCTAAATCAGGTCACTTTAAAAGAGCGGATTTTTGTTGAAGGCATAAAAATTTAAAATCCAACTTCAAGATGGAAGCTTATTGTTGATGATGCTGTAGTCATATGACCACGCCGTATTTAATGGCCATTCATATTTTAGTTGAACTGAATGCCAAACACCAAATCAGCACTCTGATCTTTTCAGTGAAACACAGACTATAAAATGATCTGGCTTCCATGATATTTTCATGGGTGCACTAACATTTCACTCATACCATGCCTTCAAATGGATTAATCAATTGTGTTAAAAATTGTGTAAAAAAAAAACCCCAAAACATCAATTAATCAATTTAGTGTTCAAATTAGTCAAAATAGAAAATTTCTATGTTCTAAAAGCTGATCATAACAGATAATATCTGCATTTTTTGCAGTTATATGACCCCCATTGACTGCCCCTTTCATTAGAAAACTCTATGTGGAAAATGACTTTTCAGCTAATGCTTCTTTTTGTGGCTACTTGAACAACTGGTTGCAAGTTCCGTTACATAAAACATGTTTCTATATCTTAACATGAGTGTTAATTTTCTTTTAGCGATAGCACTTAAATCCTACAAACAGTTTACATTTGTAAAGATTATCTTAGTCATACTTAGGTTTTCCATGGAGCTTAATTTTTGGCAATAACCCAGTAGCCGGTGAAGAAATCCCTTCGTCCTTTAGCTGGGAAATTCCAGTACCCAGCTCACTCATCCATTCAGCACTCTATACAGACCAGGCCTTCGCCAAATAATAATGATGTTTAGCTTATTGTTTCATCCCACTTGAACCACCAAACAGGTAGGGTTTGCTGCATCAAGTCAGTCAATTTCAAATAAATTTTCCATTGGTGCATTTCCTCTGCACCAGAGTGGGATAAAAAAGAGCCAAGGGGAGTATTTGTGGAAGCTGTTTGACCCACGTGTGGTACATACACAAAGGCTATGTGAAAGAAAATACAGAGGGATAGAGTGTGGCACACAACACAAAAACACAAAACATAAAACAAAATGTCACACTAACACAGAACCACACAGGTGAGGGAACACAACACAAGAAGCAAACAACAGTGCAGGGGAACAGCAGTGAGGTTCACATTCTTACATGGAGAAGCGAGTTTTGCTTCTTTCTTTCCTCCTCCTCCTCATTACCACACTTCTCTGTCTTCCCCACACTTTTCCTCCTCCTCCATCTCATCCCTCTGATGCTCCTCGGCTGACAATCCACTCAGAACACATCATGTCATTGCACATGTCTCCCATCCCCACATTTACAACACATCAGTCTCTTTTTCCAGTCATTTTAAAGTCCATTCCTGTCTTCCTCCTTGGCGAAGTCCATAGTTTGGCCGAGATATATATAGATATATATCTTTTTTTGTCGCTCCCAAATTTATTCCAATCCTTTTTGGTATTCTCTGTGACAGACTTCAGGATAGGAGTTGGTTGTTGCATTGCAGGATTCTCACATAAAGAGGAACGCGAGGGGGGAAAGACGAGGGGACGACACAAGGTGAAGACAGGAAGCACAGTTGGACAACAAAATGCAAAGTAGAATATTTTGGAAGGAGCACATAGCATTCACAGGCACAGAGTAAAGAGGAAAGCTTCACTTTTTTGTCTGATCTCTCCATTTTCATACATAGTGTACATCTTTAAGGGAACAACATGAGCAGAGAAGATTGAGAAAGAAATACCTGAGTTGTGAATGAATGGAAAGGAGAGAAACATTGGCAATAAAAGGGTGAAAAACATCAACTAGTAGCAATTTGGAATAAGAAACCATGTTCATAACTGAATTCTGAAGGCTGCCTCTGCAGTGTTTCTTAGCAACTTCCACGGTTCACACACTATTGTGGCTGACTCTGTTCTAGACTAAATAAAAAAATAAATGAAAATCCAATGCATTTGACAAAATTGTGCAGCAAAATGTACCTAGCAAGAAGCAAGCAATGTTAGCTCAAAAAACAAAAAAACAACAACTTCTGATGAGGTACTAAAACAGCAAAACTGATATGTAAAAAATAAATTATCAACAACACACTATATCTGCAGTGCATGTGATAAACATCAAAGAAATTTAATGTACCAAATTTCTAATCATACTTTTCACAAGTTTGACCAGTCAACTTGGATGACAGACTTGTATGATAGGATATAGACCTCAATTGTATGGTTTGATATCATAAAAGAGTGGTATCACAACATCATTTAACAACTTTTAGCAACCTGGTTGTGGAAAATAAAGGACCAGTAGTTAAATATTTTGATTTGGACATAAAAGTAATTCCTTGTGATACTGGAATGAGCACATTATAACTGAAACTGCAATCATCCCATTTGTTTGGTACTTGAAAACAAAGAAGATTGGAGCCTTTTCTGTTGTGATGCCATGTAGAACTAGTAGTTACAGCAAAAAACATCCCAGACAATGAGGTCCCCAGACTGTCTTCAACAGGCCTGATTGTCCAGACAAAGGAATCTGCTTCTACATTAGCATAAGGGTTGAAACACGAGAAAGGACTTGCAGCTGAATGCAATTTAACAAGGCCCTGATCCTCATCTTTTTTGCAGAAGATTGCAATAAACGTCTTATTTGCACACTGCAGAGGTAGCTTTCATTTAAAGTCGCTAGAGTTTAAATGCAAATGTCAAGAGTGCAACGAGAAATTAAATGACATGTGACACAGACAGGGTGAAGCAACAAACAGATAATGCAGAAGCAGACAAAGGGATACGATGAACAAGGGAACTTTGGTGAGGAGGTATCTTGGGAGGAAAAGCGTCTTTACTCTCTCTTGCAGAAGAGGAGTTGAGACAATGATGGAAGAAGCTGGATTTCTTTTTTTTTTTTAGCATTAGTTCACAGTTACTGCTTCTTTTTGCATATATCTGATAAGCGCAGGGCTTTCAGAACAGTTCTCTGTGAAAAGAGAAGCAAAAAAAGAAGATAGAAATGAAATCATAAGCTACGATTGTTAATATGTTTCTCTTATCATAAGTCTCTCAAGGTTGATAAGAAAGCAGCTATACAAGACCTACTAGAAATGTAACCCCTCCCTGTCCTGAAAAAATAAACTTTCCCACCCCCACCCAGCCCTGTTA
The DNA here is from genome assembly GCA_029814645.1 of Fowleria isostigma. Taxonomy (NCBI): domain Eukaryota; kingdom Metazoa; phylum Chordata; class Actinopteri; order Kurtiformes; family Apogonidae; genus Fowleria; species Fowleria isostigma. Next base: position 6,155,339 of record JAPTGZ010000027.1, on the reverse strand, counting down.
CAGTACCTAACTTGGTCTGTTTTGACCAATAGCATCATAGCATTTTAGCATGCATAATGTCAGCCCATCTCACCTCTTCGTGCATTCAAAGAGGTGAAAATTTTTTGTCCTGCATGCTTGTTAGTGCATATGTATGCGTCTAAACACACACATCCATACACACTGCTTGTAGTCTAAAAGTTATATTCACATTCATTAGGCTTAAGACTAAAACCCTATCAAACCTCCTCACATTGTTAGTCATATCTATAACCTTATTGCTTGCAATGGAAACCCCATGCAGATTCACCTACAACATAAATTTACATATGTACATTGTCATGAAAAAATCAGCAGTGACTTAAGGTGAAGTGACAAACATACACTCAAAACAGGTGGAAGAGGAGAGGAAGATGAAATGGATCAGAAATGGTTCCATAGTGAGACTGGTGGTGTGTCGACATCTCTGTATATTTGTGTGCACCTGGTGTTCATGAATGGTGGCACAGAGGGAATACAGGATTTCCCATTGAGGATATAATCCTGAACTCCCAGATAGATCAATCCTCAAATCATCCAGTTAGCTCAACCTCAGAGGTAAACTGGGAACTGATGTCCAGCCTGCACTAGAAGTTGAACAGGAAATCAAAACGCTTGTATGACCCCACTCCAGCCATTCCATTCAGACATGAAATGTTGGGTGTGGAGTCACATAAGGTTTTATGATTAACTCAACACTTGGGGAAATACACTTACTCACTAAGAGTGATGTAAAACAATTGATACAGATCTCTGTGTGCAAGTCTCTGCAGTAGAAAGACTGGAGTCGATAAGCCAGGTTTAGCCATAGGACAGTAAGTTGTTTTCTTCCATTAATCACTACTGATTTGACTTTAAAAACTATTGATAATGGCAGAATTTGACTTCAATAGCTGCTGATGGCAATGCAGCATCCAAGAATCTATGAAGCATGTTCAGAGGCTATGCACATACTCATGGAACTGGAGTTAAATCCAATAAGTGCTATTTTTGCATGTATCACATACCTGAGACACCTGATTCATTTAAATGATAGTTAACTTTATTATCTGCATTATTCATAATGTATGAGAATGTTCCGGTAGTCAGCTGTCCAAAGCATGCAGTCTCAGTTTTGCTAGCATGCATGGTCATTATAATTTAGCTGTTTACTCACTTCACTTATAGTAGTGAAAGTGGGGGTACAAGGGGTAAACAGGAAGACTTTCCCCTATTCACGCTAAACTAGGCCAATGGACATCTAGCTCTACTGCAGAGACAAGCTATCAATCATTTTATTTAACTCTTGAGGTATTTCCTATTTCCTTCAAACACCTTAGTACATCATTCTCTTCATTTGCTGCTCTAACCGCCGATAAACACAGTTTTTGGCAAGAGCCAAGATAAACTGTGTATCGTAAACTCTCCTTGCACATAATGTTGGACAGGATGTTCCTGATGAACCATAGAGCAGTTAGTTTTCCTCTTAGGAGGCTAATGCAAATCAAAGAGAATAATTTCCTGTTACTTGTTAAAGGACAGCGTGAGCCAAAATTGAGGACAAGGGATTTACAGATAGATAAAACTTAACCAACAGACATCTGATCACTGCCTATAACCATTAGAATGACACTGAATGAAATACAATTGTGCAACAAACACAAAGGAAACATGTACATTTAAGTAACACAAGATTAAAAATACTGACAGAAAGACAATATCATTAGCATATACAAAGACAATCTAACAAATCATTTTCTTTCTTGCAGTAAAATAAAGTTGAGATATGTGTATCTTAGTACACATGTAGATGGAAGTTTGGGCTCACAGAAACACAGAAACATATCAAATGACTGCTGTCTAATGTATCTACATTGCATATTTCTACATTTGTATTGTGTCTCTATCATATTCTGTCTTCTTCCCATGTGTGTCATGTTGCCTTTGTCTTCCATTCTTCTACCACGGGCTGTCGCTCCAGTAGCCGTTCACAGTGCCTCCTACTGAGCAGTCGCAGCCGAAACAAAGAAGAGATGGACGGACAGAAGAGGAGGGGCGGAGTCAGCAAGAAGGGAGGGCG
>JAPTGZ010000027.1:5855800-5868028 GCA_029814645.1 Fowleria isostigma | reverse complement strand
ACCATCCAAACACATGCACTGATAAGTTAATTGGTTAATCTAAATTGTCCATAGGTGTAAATGTGAGAGTGGTTGTTAATTACGTTTCACTCTTATTCTAGAAACCACACACACAACCACACGTAACTACACACACCCATCCATGTGTACGCCGGCTCCGCTGGTCCAACAGTCGAACTGTGCACTCTCGTCGTGTAAGACATGGGACAGTGAATGCCGCAAAATCCAACTGGTATCATCACAGGAACCCTCCTGTGCATAAGGATTGCTTCAGGTTTGAACCCTATCATTCACAGCCTCTGTCTCTCCATGTGTTTTTTTTTTCCCTGAAACTACTGGGACATTTAAAGCTGTCACTTATTCACTATATGTCCAATTTGTCATTGTTTTAATTTTGTATTATTTGTGATATTGTGTATGTAAGTGATTAATATACAGTGATTAATGTACATTGTTTAGGATTGTTTATCATATTTCACTTTGTGTGAAGTGTGATATTTGTGATCTTATTATTTCTGCTCACTAATGTAAATTACACATCTAATCAATACAATCAGTTCATTTTAAACAGACTCTGACTTTTATTCCTCCCTTGGTCATCTGGACATTAAATTGAGTATAACCTCTCTAAGGTGGTTTAACACCATGTAGTAAACAGCGCATTACAGTAACATTCATACACATACAAAGGATCATGGATCAGTTTGCCTAAATCAAAATATTTGAGGAGGTCATGTTGCCTTATGCTGAGGAGAAAAAATGCCCTTGAAATGGGTGTTTCACCAAGACAACGACCCCAAACACACCAGTAAGCGAGCAGCATCTTGGTTCCAGACAAACAAAATTAAAGTTATGGAGTGGCCAGCCCAATCCCGGACCCTTAATCTGATTGAAAACTTGTGGGGGTGACATCAAAAATGCTGTTTCTGAGACACAACCAAGAAATGCAGAGAAATTGTGTAATGTTGTCAAATCATCCTGGGCTGAAATACCTGTTCATAGGTGCCAGAAGTTGGTCGATTCCATGCAACACAGATGTGAAGCAGTTCTCAGAAAGCATGGTTATACAACCAAATAGTTTAGTGATCCACAGGAATGCTAAATCCTGAAGACTTTTAATTTTTTTTTTTTTTTTTTAAAAAAAAAAAAAAAAAAAAAAAAAAAAGCAGACTGCTATTTTTTGGAACAGCCCAATATTCATTTTTCTTACTTTTCTGTAAAGTAATTTAAAAATCTACACATTTTTTTCACATTTTGATTTAGGATATAAAGTGCAGTGTTCCCAATGCATCAAAATAAAAACTATCATCAGGATTTTGAGTTTTACTCGTGTTTTTAAACACACTGCTATTATTTTGAACAGAACTGCAGATAACAGTGGATTGACCAGTAAATTGAGCTTTGCCTTTTTGCTCAGCTGCTTCAACGTACTAGAATACCGTTGCAATACTGACAACACTGCACCAATTTGCCTGTTGATCTCTCATTCCATCCTTTCCTCACTCATGAACAAGATCCTGAGATACTTAAACTCCTCTACTTGGGACACCAACTCTTCACCTACCCGGAGATAAATTCTGTCCATAAAAATTATGAACAGAATTGTTTACAAAGAACAGCCTTGGTGGAGTCCAACCCATACCAGGAATGAATCCAAGTTAGTACCCAACTCAGTTCAATTTATTTGAAGAACCCGGTATCACAACCTCACAAGATTTCACAGAATTTGGTGAATGTAACACTAAGCAGCAGTCAAACAGTCAATGAAGCAGATGGATTAATGTCTGGGGGATCCATCCTTAGACCCTCCCTCATGGCAAGGGAAAAACTCGAAACCCTGTGGGAAAGGAGAAACCTTGGAGAACCGCAGTGTTCTCTGTATCTAGCCAGTATCTTGCAACCTCCTGCACCAACTCAGGCTCCTTCCCCACCAAGGAGGTAACTTTTCATGTCCCTTGTTAACCAGTTTTGGAAAATGAGGACTGGATTGCCAGGGCCTCTACACCCAATCCACATTGCACCGAACCTGTATGGCTAATCCTGCTGGTGGTGGGCCTTGTAGGAGGAGGCGCCCATGCAGCTCATTCAGGCTGAGTCTGGCAGGGTCCCATGGGCAATGGAGGCACCGTACTTAGGTGCCTCCATATTATGGGTTTCGGAATCACTCTTGGTCTGACCTGTCACCTAAGACCAATTTGCCTTTGGAGACCCTACCAGGGTTAACGCCCCCAACAACGTAGCTCCTACGATCAGTCAGGAACTCAAACTCCTCCACCATAAGGTGGCCATTCAAGAATTTAGGTTAATACTAATGACATATTAACCTAATGTATGCTCAGATTATATGCAGTGGTCATTAATTATGTCATTAAATTTAGCTCACGAATAAAACAAATGCCGCTGCATTACATCAATTCAATTTTTTGCTGTAAATATTGGTTAAGGAACTAATAGAAAATATGTTGCTTCTCATTCACAAATACAAGCTGTGCACGTGTACACACACACACACACACACACACACACACACACACACACACACACACACACACACACACACACACACATGTCTATATAGGTATTTTTTACCCCTTTTGACATGTCAGCAGCATGTCTATCCATCCATGACACATCTTGTAAACACTCTAGCTTGGGGGAAAAAATGCTAGAAACTTGAAAAAATTACCATATTTACATTATCTATAGAGCTTGGACAAGTTCTTAAATGGGTGACCTAGACCTATTTTTTGTGAGCTACTTTTTCAAGGTCAAATGTCCGAATACACCATAACTCACACCGTTCCTTCTGCATTTGTACGGGAGGTATGCTCCACTGTGTGCGACCCAGAGTCTATCCAGCAGTTAGCTGCAGATTTTGTGAAATAAGAGGATCTTGTCTCCTGGCGTTCACAGAGTCCTGGCTCAGCAAATAAAATCTGGACGAGACCCTGTCAGTAAGTGGTTTGGGACCCCGATCCATATGGACTGGTCACCAAACCACTGGGAAAACCCAAGGAGGAAAAGGAGTATGCAGTTTGGTGATGGATCATTGGTGAACAATCCGCCTGTAAGAGCCAGTTCTTTGAAATGAACAACAGGAGTTGCCTCTTTTTTCTGTTAAAGTAGCACATGACTAGTGTGGTGGTGTTTGTGCGTCTGAGCCAAAAGAACTGGCTCTCCATAAGAAGCAGAATTCTGGTTTACATCCTTTTACTTTGCCGATATATCCTTATACTTTTATATGTTTTGTCATTGTTGTTTCAGCTGGTTCTGGATAAAAGTCATTTTCAGACAGGTCTTTTGTGAATGTGAATTTTTTCTCTTTTTTTCCCCTATTCAAATAATTGTTTAATCAAAGAAAATAAACAATAGAATAATTGACTACAAAACTAATCGATACTTGAAGCTCTAAAGTAAATATAGCCGACTAACTAACTTGGCCCAGATCAAAGTGAGGCAATACTCTGACAGTGACAGATAGTAACACTACAAGATGCTATGTCCTGGGCTGTTGTCTTGTCACTAAGCTGCTGGCTTCAATAAAGTCTTAAACAGACCAGGAGCTGTTAAAAAGAGAACAAAGAAAACAAGACAAGTACCTCCAGGATGATGAAAAACTCATCTCCAGGCTCTCCCTGCACCACGATTTTCTGTCCGTCCTCAAACTGCACAGTCTCTAGAGCATCAGCCACCGTGAGACGCTCCCACTTATCCAGAGACTCTGCAGAGATGGCACTCAGGTCAACACAGGCCAATGACAATGGCACAAACAAGACCCTAACATGCTGGATGAAACCAATGCATCAAAGTCCTCACCTAAAATGGACACCTTGCTGAGGAACTCCTCATACATCTTGCGCTTCCTCAAAGTGCTTCCCTACAAAATAAATCAATATTACAAACATTCTGATGCACAACTATCATTTAGTCATTTTCCAGCTTTATACATACCATCAGTATCCTCCTATAGCTGTCTCGATCGATGCCCCACAGTTTCACATTGGTCCTGGCTCGGACCGTGGCTGCTCGTGGGGTCCCGTAGATTAGAGCCAGCTCCCCAAAACTGCCTCCCTCACCAATACTGGTCACCCATTCACTGTTCACATACACCTAGATGATCACAAAGCATATATAGTTTACCAGCAAACAATACCAATCCCACCCACCAATTACTATTTTGGTGTGTAACTTACAAACATGACACAGTATTTAGGATTCAGGTTAACATGCACATTCAAAGTTTCTCTAAAACACTAAGGCTTTGCTGCACTAAAGGCATCTTTGGCTCTTTCTTACCATTGTTGGTATTTGCTATCATTGTTTACCATTGATGGTATGTGATCGTTGTTGTTTACTATGTTGGTATGTGTCACTTCCATTATGGTTGTTGGTATGTGATTATTGTTTAATATACTGTATCATAAGTTATGCAGACTATCGTTTTGATAGTTACTATGCATAATATACACCAGTTTTCCTAATCTGTTGTTTGCACTAGTAGGACTGAATAGATGTATCTTTATTATCAAGGAAGTCTTAAGTTGTGTAAGTGGGAGAAGGGGGTGGGATTTAATCAGTTTTCTTCTTCCCATTCCTTTTTGAGCAGTATTTATTGAATTTGTTTTGTTGTTGCTAGTGTACATGGCAATCATTTTGTCTTGATAAGTTTTTGCTTTTCTAATATTTTCAGATGTTTTATGTAGCTGCTCTGCTATTGGCTCCTTGTATTAATGAAATGAAATGTTTTAGTTCTTTTTTGCTTGAAACACACAACCCTGACTTATATGAGGATGTGCATTAAAATGTGCATTAAAAATAAATGCCTAAAATAGAAGGTTAAAACATGCAGAGCTTTTACAGTGCACTTGTTTGTACTGAACTATTTCAATTCAGGGCCCTCAATACAATAGAGGTGTACTAAAAGAATATATGTAGCCCATGTGAATAACGTAAACACTTGCCTCAAGTTTCCACACAAACCTTGAAACAGACCAGACACAGTATGAGCAGGGTGACCGCAAGCGGAACCCATGTGCAATGTTTGACATCCTAGACGGATGTCTACAGTATCTCACAAAAGTGAGTACACCCTTCATATTTCTGCAAATTAGGGGTGCAATGATTAGTCGATAAAAATCGATAATAAAAATAGCTGCCGATGAATTTAATTGTTGACTGTTGTCAGAAAAAATTTTTAACAGAGTGAGGCATCTTCTTTTCTTCATCTCTGCTGAGAAGTGCATATGCGCAATAGCGTTCAGCTGCTATTGTCGCCACCCGTGTTTTTCAACAGAGTGAGGCATCACCCTCACTTCTTATCTCTGCTGAGTTGCACATGCGCAATAGAGTACAGTGCCAGGTAAATAATATGGCGGCAGCTGGTGTGATACCACGGCGACTGATACACAAGAAAGCCAGTTTGCTAAAGTCAAGCAGATTAAAAACATGGATTACTGGAACCATGTAATAAAATGATTTGGTTCAGATGTTGTGCATAAGCTATTTTACTGACGTATCAGTATTGGAATTAATGAAAATTACCTATCAGTTCATCCCCAGAGCAGGCTTTTAGCTAGCAATACGTCCGAGCGTACATCGGACGCCCTGTCTTAAAAATACGAGTAAAATGGACGCCCTGTTTTTGGGAAGTACGGCTTGGGTACGCCCATATTTTTTTCCTCCCATGAACTTTTTCCACCCGTGAGATTCGCCGGTAGCTTCGTTCAATGTTCAAAATTCGCCGCCACCGGGCCGCCATTTTGGATTTTTCTTGCAGTCTTGCGGAATCGCGCAAAGCTCACATCTCACGGCGAGCGCCGTGGCTTCACCGCACACACATTGCACCATTGCAGGAAAAGTGGATGCCCTCTCAAAAATTCCTAGCTAAAAGCCTGCCCCAGAGACATCCCAATCTTCTCCCAAAGTCAAAAAGTCAGACATAGCGGAATTGTTTGGTAAGCTGTTTAAGCCTCAAGAAGGATGCAAGACTGTTGAAAAAGTGGTGATGGAGGAGGTAGGCAGTGGAATGCATTTCAGTGGACTCTAACCCACTTGAATGGTGGAAAGCCCATATGCCCATCTCCCTAAATTAGCAAAGTCCTACATTGCTGTGCCTATAACCTCTGTTCCCAATGAGTGGGTATTTTCAACTGCTGGTGACAATGCGGACAAATACATTTTTTTGGCCAAAAATTTGAAGGTTGAGGTTGATGAAAAATGACTTTCCTGTTGTTGGAATGTTCAGATCATTGTTTACTAGGGGTGTGATGAGATCTTGTGAGTTTAATTCGTGACGATAATTCTCCTTGAGTGAAAAGTTGTCTTGTGGGCAAACGTCCTGTCCCCTCCAATGAAAGTTTGCAAAGATTCAGGAGGTAGGAAAAAGCTATATAAGCTTCACAACAATTTCACTTTCACTTCCACAGTCTTTGCTACGCATACCCATTGGGAGGTACTCGAAGCACGGACTGCTCCAGCCTGTATACATCCCCCCTTATTTTAAGTATTATAAGCAGGACGGACCTGGGTGGTAGGGTCAGAACATATCTCCAGTAGGTCGTGAAGTGGGTCTGCAGACTTGTCTGAACTCCCTGTTCAGATTGGTAAGATAAGGTCAGCTCTTTTCTCCTGGATAGCACTCAACCTCTGTACAGGGAGTATCAACCCCGCCACTTTGGGTGCACGTATATGGTGCCCAAGGGGAGTACAAAACAATACAATGTCATTTTTGTTCCCGCAGGAATTGCACTATTGAACAGAGGGGGTGTGGGGGAGCTCAAGGGGGCTCATCTCTCTCATCTTTAACTGCTTTATTCCTTTTTTTCCCCCTCACATTTTATTAATTTTTGCAATTATACATGACAGTAAACAGATATAAACAATGGCAAGAATCAACAACCAAAGCACAAACCAAACAGACAGAACATTCACAATACCACACAAAAAGGACAATGCAAGTACTCTAAACTTAAATACTTATACAAATTATCGAAAGGAAATCAAAGACATACATGGCTGAACCAAGATTGAATAAAAGATACTGAAAAGATTGTTCTGAATTTATGTCTTTCAACTTAAAATTTGTGACAATGACATGCAACCCCTCACCTGGTTCCAAATGGCTTCAGTTCTACAATTTGTGTCATTAAGTTCATCTGTTATTCGATTCATAAGGTACCTAAGAGATTTAAAAACTCAGAAGTCCGTGTTTCTATAGAGAAACACTTTGGTTTGTGAATATTCCAATTGGACAAAATTATTCTTTTAGCAGCCAAAAATGCTAAACCAGCTGTTTTTCTGTCTTGTTTTGTTTTTAGCTGTGCAGCCCTGCACCCCATCAAACACACTGCTGGACGTAGAACAATATTTACATTAATAAACTCTGAAGTAACTTTGCAGACATCTCTCCAAAAAGATTTGACTACAGGGCAGTGCCACAGCATATGAATCCAAGTTCCCACTTGGTTACAATTATTCCAACAAAGATTTGAAACTGTTGGATCTGTTTTTTTCTTTTTTTTTTGAGTCTATAAGGGGTAATATAAGCTCTTTGAAGAATTTTTAACTATATAACTCTGCCTTTGATTGACTTTGAGATACTTTTGATATCCCCCCAGATATTATCCCACACTGCCGAGGTAAATTTGACCCCTAACTCAAGTTCCCATTGTGACTGTGTTTTTCTGTTGAGGAAGAGTGAAGCAGCAGTTTGTAGAGACCTGAGACTGCTCCTCTGTTAGATGATAAAGATCAAAATTTTGTATCAATGTCATGATTGGAATTAAAATATTCCTTGGGGAATTTGGAAATAATTGACTTTAACTGGGTATACTGTTAAAAATGACTGTTGTTTAAATTATACCTACTTCTAAGTTCATCAAAAGGCAACATCTCTCTGTTCTCTACAATTTGAGAGATTTTTGTAATATTGTGATTATACCATACCAAATTCACCAGTGGGCACCCAGCAGCTTTAAAAGTAGTATTGTTCCATATTGGAGAGGATGGCAGAGCAGATCTTATTATATCCATTCCTTTATGAATTTCTTTACTCATAACACAAGACAACTTATTAATGTAATTACTCAGCTTTTTAGGTGGAACAGGTGATGATAGTGATATAAAATTGTTCCTCTCCTCAACCAGATGCTCTTCCAACCAATCCCAACTACCTTTATCTCTACTCATTTTTTTGGTAGGGATAATTTTTTCTGATGAATTCTAGGCTTTCTGTCATTCCATAAAAACAACAAGAACAATTTACTGACATCATTAAACCAAGATCTTGGAATAAACAGGAACAGAGGAAATCAAAAAAGTAAATCTGGGAAGGACATTCATCTTTAGTACCTCTGCCCTACCCCATAAAGACAATGGTAGACCCGACTACCTTTTAAGGTCTTCCTTTATGCTGCTTAATAAAGGTTTTTTTTCCATTTCAGTCACATATTTCATTAGTAGGTGATTTAATTTTTCTTCTCAAATATTTCATGCCTTCTGGTTTCCAGATAAAGGAAGCAGATCCAACATCAGTGAAGTGTGTGTTAATGTTTAAAGGAGCAGTATGTAGAATTATATTCCAAGTAATCACAAATTGTCCCTGATGTGTCCCAAATGTTAAGAAATCCTGTTCATGTCAAATACTGTTATCACTGTCAGCAGCACTCCAGCCAGGATATTGTCATTTGAAAAACCCAGTGTCAGCCCGTAAATACTGTTACTGTATTGTTTAGGCCTGATGCACTACCCATCACCTATCAGCCAATCACTGGGGTAGGAGCCTTTTGGTCTATGGGTTGCCAGTTCTCACTAAGCGACAGCTTGAAACATGTGTCATTACATATGTCTGACATTACTAAACATAAAAGGCCTCTTTATGATTCACAAATACATTACAACAAAGTCAGAAATAAATCAAGGATATGTATAGGAGACACCTTTGAATGATGGAAAAGGCTGAAAGAGAATTTGAAGACCAACACCGAAGTTGCTCCAGGACAGGTAAGGTTAAGATGTTTAGCTAACTCAGTTCTACTCATTGTAAGTAAGGACATTTCAAATGCAAATTTGATTTTAAGGAAACAAAGCTATAATTCAAGAAATTTTTAATTTATTAATTTTTTAATCAATTCGAGACATTTAATCGATTAAGCTCCATTATACACACTTCAGGGATGAGCAATAACGCAAGCTAAACATGAGTTTTTCTAAAACTAATTGCCAAAGAGCACATCAAACCATATTAGAAAGAGTACTTACATCCATTTCTCCCTGGTCTATCACATAGAAGTTATCTCCCTCATCACCTGGAACAAAAGGAATGGACATGTCCATAGATGGTTAAAGTGGAACTTGGCAATATCTTACTGTTTTTTTCTTCTTCGCTGTTTTTAGTTCTTCTTTGTTGGTGTTGTATCATTTCAATGGGCGGACCTCCCCCCAGAGGGCATTAACTGTTGTAAAACCAGTAAACCCTCCCCTACTAATGTGCATTAATTTTCAATGAAGCAGTCGACAAGAAGGCAAAAAATAGTGATTGAATATGCTACTGAAATGGATTGGGAAAGTCCCCACCCCCTGCAAAACTTTGAAATTTAAAACCCCCTGAAACTTCTATTTCCAGCAATTTGAAAGGCAAATTTTGTTGAATTAAGGCAACTTTTTGTCTCCATTACTGTCCTTATTTCAGAGCCAAATGTAGTTCCACAATAAAACACTTCCACCATGGACATCAACACAAGCATGTTCATTTATAAGTTTGCCCATAAACTCACCGTTAACACAGTCTATGACGGCTCAAAATCCATAGAGCACAGTGGCAGAAAGACAGACCGTTGTGCCGAGGGAGCAACCCTGCATCACAGGCACTGAGCATTAAGTGGCTACGGCCGCACCTGGTCTAACCCTTTCTACATTGGAGCGGAACTGAACTGGCCTGAACCAGTCTGACCAGCCGAGTCACACGGGGTCCATCACCATCTGGACTGAATAGCAGTTCCTCAATGAAATGACTGAGTTGCAGATTCTAGTCATGCTAGTTGATCTTGATGTTTGTGCACGCTGTGTGCATCATCCAAACACACATCAGTAGCTGGGTTTCCATTACAGTTTCACAAAATAAAAGTGATAATTTTTACAGTTTCGACAAAGTGTAATTGCTACTTGTATGTGTTTCAATTAAAGAGTGTTTGACTTCTGATGCGCTAGTCTAGTTAAGTCCCATCTACCTGTCTTGTGATATGTCGTAGTTCTTGCAGAGAGAGAGGGAGAGAGAGAGAGAGAGAGAGAGAGAAAGACAGAGGGACAGAGAGAGACAGAGAGAGAGAGGTGCGTCTGTGTGTACCTCACAGCACTCTGCAGGCACGTCCCAAGGCAAAGTCCTTGGCAACGCCTCACAGAATGTATTTCTGGGAGAGAATTGTACAGAATTCACCAACAAGTTGTGAATCCAGAATTTCCAAATGACCCCGGTAACATTTAATGAACTGTTACATTATTGAAGCTCTCGTGGCACCTGGCTTGTCATGCCCATGACAAAGATGCGCAAAATGTATTCCATGACACTTTTGCACAATACTTCTATATCGAAATGTCTCAAAAACTGCTTCAGGAGAAGGTAAAAATCTTTTTGTGATCTTTGACAGCTTTATCGATATTTGTTTTCCGTGTTTCCATTACCAGTTTTGTATTGTGCAACTTACATTTTGCACATTTCTAAGGGTAATGGAAATCCAGCAAGTAACAGTGTGTATGAAGAAGTCATGTTGGGGCAAGCACTGCAGAACCCATAGAAATGCATTGTTGGATCCAAAAATTGAGGAAACGAATCTCTCCATGCAAGTCTGTGAGAGAGTCTGGGGGAATTTGTAGCTTGAGTGAAATCCCCCCAGAGGGTGGTGGGGCTGTTGGTTGGGCCATGACACTCAGCCTGAATATCACGGTGAGGTTACTGATTGGACAATAATATTAAGACTTAGACCGGCAAAATAAACTAATTTTTGTCTCTTTTTTTTGTGTGGCTTAAGGAGGGCGACTTACTATCTCACACTATAGGCCAGCCATCCCGATTAGTGTACTATACAGGCACTTTAGAGCGTCCTGCTGAAAAAAACCAGGGTGTCCAATTTCTCATGTTTTTAAGTTTAGGGCGTACCCAGGATGCCCTGATGCCTGTCTCGCGAAAAGCCTGTGCCTAAATCCTGCTGGACTCACCTTGTTGGATGACAGTTTCTCCTGCAATGTAGTTGACAGAAAACATTGCATCAAAAATGTCACTGTACAGAAAGAGAAAAAGACAGCTGAGTATGAAGATGAGTTATGTAAGACAGTTAAACTATTGAATGGTGTGGCATCTTCACCTCCTCTCATTGTTGTCTAAATGTGCAAACAGTACATTTTTCTCCATGGCTTTTGCCAGGGCAGCCATGGTCTTATAGTCTTTTGGGATGACCTGTGGAACAAAAGACTAGTTTAAAATTCAAGTTTAGGTGCATTTCAAGGAACATTTATTTGTGAGACCACCATGTAGATAAGTGCAGTATGAAGGGTTGGAATTAAACTTAGCATCACTAACTTTTCTGACGTAGGAGGCAGCGTCTTCCTCAGTGTAAACCTCTGCACTGATAGCTCCTCTTCGGCTCCGACCCCTCACTACAGGGTTCAGAGGTGGAGACACCTCATCCTCACGAGAGTCTGACTGTAGCGTACCAGACTTCTGCTGCAGCGCTGACTTCTGGGCCTCCTCCTGCAACACATACATAAAACCAAAACAGAGTCATTTGACTGAAGCTGGATCATTTTTGGTCTCCAATCAAAGCTGAAGAAATTAAGACGGTTAGTTGCAGTTTTTAAATTAATAACAAAGCACGTACCAAAATGAAAACAACATAAAAGAGTAAATGTCTGTAAAAGATGCAACAAGACAAAAACAAATAAAAAATAAGTAAAAAGAACTATCAGTATGGCCTACGGTCGGTCAGTATGGTCTGCCTACCTACATACATATGTATAAACGGTCGGTCGGTTTATCTGGTTTACAGCAGAAGTGCTTACCCTTTTCAAGAGTTTAAAAATAATAAATCTGTTGAGGCTCATGGACACTTCTCCAGTGGTTGGGTGCAGGATCTTTACTCATTTCAACACCAGAATTTTGCAAACAGTCATCACACCAAAGATAACAAAACACTGGGATCATTGTGTGGCTTTCATATACATACATATACACATATA